>CM055111.1:15206522-15271442 GCA_029204225.1 Diphasiastrum complanatum | reverse complement strand
TCCCATTTCAATGGGCCTCAAGGTTAAAGCAGCAGTAGATTTCTTGCATGATATGCAAGGAATGTGGCTTGTTGCTCGCGAAAACGTAAAAACGGTTTACGCTAATCAGAAGCGACAACCTAGAGTCTATGAGGAGGGGGCTTGGGTATATCTTAGAATTCCAAAAGATTCTAAGGTACTAAGGACTGGAAAATGTCCTAAGTTATCACCTCGTTACGCAGGACCATTCCATATAGTAAAGAAACTCCATCGGAATGCGTACCAGCTGGAACTTCCTCAAGGTGTTAAGGTACATCTAGTTTTTCATATTAGTCCTTTAAAGGAACGACTTGGTGGAAAGGATGACTTGATGTCTCAGGAGGACTTAGTTCGGCTGGAGCACCTATCATCCTTTGTACCTACTGAACCACAGGCCATTGTTGATGTACGTCAACGTGGACTCAGAAACCGGCAGGTAACTGAGTACCTGGTTCGTTGGAAAGGAAGTTCCGAGGACGATGATACTTGGGAGAAGGAACATGACCTTAAACTGAGATTCCCTGGTTTCCTTCCTTAGATAAGGAATTTTTTAAGGAAGAGGGAATGTTAGGGACCCAACTCCCTTGGGTCCCAAACCCAGACTTGAGACTGGACGATGACTGGGCCTGTAGACTTGACCGGTGACTCGTGAACCTGCATGGTTGCCACGTGTCATGATCCAGGAGTGCACATGGCTTGGAGTCTCTCTCCTTGGAGGTATACAAGGGGAGGAGAACTCATTTGCCATCCATTCTGTCTACCTAGGAGGAGGTGGATGGAGAGCGTGTGCACGGCCAGGATGTATTGCTAGCGTGAGACAGGAGATGGCTGAGAGCCTAGGCGGTGGTATGGGACGCCGTCTGGGATGGAGGTCGGATCCAGCTTGATTCGGTCACAGGCCAGGGCACGGTGGGTGGACCCGGATTAGGTCCTATGGCGGGGTGGACCGTGAATCGTTCAGTCTCTTGTGGTTAACCGGCACCTGGAGGTTTGCAGTAAGTAAGATTGTAACACCTATGGTTTGCAGTTTAGAGCTCTGTCAGTTAATCGGCGATAACGACCATCAGGTATTCTTATGTGACTTTCAGTTTATTCCAGAAGTTTCTATTTCTAGTTCTTTACAGCAGAAAGTAAATAAATTAGAAACTTTATTGTCTAAATTTGAAGATGTTTTTCCTGAAGATTTACCGCATGGTTAACCACCTAGCAGAGATGTAGATCATGTAATAAACCTAGTACTAGGTACACCACCTGTTTCTAAACCTCCGTATCGGGTCAGCCGAATAGAGGATGAAGAAATAACTAGGTAGTTAACAGATTATCTTGAGAAAGGCCAAATTCAGACCAGTAGTTCACCATGGGCCTCACCAATCCTATTGGTGAAAAAGTAGGATGGGTCTATGCATCTTTGCGTAGATTACAGAGCCCTCAATAAGGTCACAATTAAGAATAAGTACCCAATGCCTCGGGCAGACGAGTTGTTTGATCAACTAGACGGGGCTATGTTTTTCAGTAAAATTGACCTTAGATTGGGATATTATCAAGTCCGTATAAAAACGGAAGATGTCCCGAAAACAGCTTTTAGGACTTGTCATGGTCATTATGAGTTTAAGGTGATGCCATTTGGGCTCACAAATGCTCCAGCTACCTTTATGACTTTGAAGAACAGTGTCCTCAGACCAGACTTGAGTAAGTTTGTGGTTGTATTTTTAGATGGCATCCTCGTTTACAGTAAGACGAGGAAGGAGCATCTTAAACACCTCAGAAAGGTGTTTCGACTGCTTAGAAAGCATAAGCTTTATGCTAAGAAACCTAAGTGCGAATTCTTCGTTGAAGAAGTAGCTTATGTGGGTCACATTATCTCGGCAGATGGGATTAAGATGGACCCTAGTAAGGTTAAAAACCATACTCAGTTGGCTGAGACCTCAGAATATTTTAGAGTTACAGATCTTTCTAGGTTTGGTAGGATATTACAGACGATTTGTCAAAGAATATGCTCAGATAGCAGTTACTATGACAAATCTTCTTAAGGGGAAGGGAAAGGAGTTCATATGGGAGTCCGCACAGCAGGAGAGCTTTGATGCTCTCAATACAGCCTTAGCTACAACACCAGTTCTAAAAGTCGTCGACTCCAATCAGCCATTTGTGGTTGAAACAGATGCTAGCGACTTTGCAGTTGGTGCTGTACTAACTCAGAATGGACGACCAGTTGCGTTCGAGATTAAAAAACTCGAGCCAACATAGACTAGGTACAACGCCTATGAAAAGGAACTCTTCTCCATAGTTCATGCCCTTAAGACTTGGAGGCATTATTTGTATGGTGCCAACTTTGAGGTCCCGACAGACCATGAAAGCCTCAGATACCTTTGGAATCAGCCTGAGCTCAGAGGTCGGAAAGCTCGTTGGGCTGAGTTAATGCAAGAGTTTGATATGTCTACAATATATAGATCGGGGAAATTCAACACAGTAGCAAATGCACTTAGTAGAATGCCTGTGATAAACGAGCTGAGTTTTACTCAGATTCGTAGTGAGTTACTCGAGTCCTTGAGAGGGAAATGCTAGCATGACGCATTTTTCTCTACTGTCTTGAACTCAATCCAGAGTAGACAGTTACAGACTCTAGAACCAGTTCCCGGGGCTGGTGCCAGTTCATTCAAGAATACGGCAGCTTCCGTTGAGGATGATGAGTCCGAGTATACGTGTTAGGGACCCAACCCCCTTGGGTCCCAAACCCATACTTGAGACTGGACGATGACTGGGCCTGTAGACTTGACCGGTGACTCGTGAACCTGCATGGTTGCCACGTGTCATGATCCAGGAGTGCACATGGCTTGGAGTCTCTCTCCTTGGAGGTATACAAGGGGCGGAGGACTCATTTGCCATCCATTCTGTCTACCTAGGAGGAGGTGGATGGAGAGCGTGTGCATGGCCAGGATGTATTGCTAGCGTGAGGCAAAAGATGGCTGAGAGCCTAGGCGGTGGTATGGGACGTTGTCTAGGATGGAGGTCGGATCCAGCTTGATACGGTCACAGGCCAGGGCATGGTGGGTGGACCCGGATTAGGTCCTATGGCGGGGTGGAACGTGAATCGTTCGGTCTCTTGTGGTTAACCGGCACCTGGAGGTTTGCAGTAAGTAAGATTGTAACATATGGTATCAGAGCCACTGCATACTGAAAGCAGGTGCGTTGATCCGTAGTAGATTTCTTGTAACTTACGACGCTACTGACGGATTTCAAATCGGGTTTTAAACGCATTTTTTATGCGTGTTTTTCTATTCTTCTTTCCGCTCTTTTTTTTGTAAATTTCAAGTAAAAAAGTTTCAAAAAAAGGTGGTAGGGGCCCTAAGGAGGACCTGCCACATGGCACTGTCCAAGGTGGGACAGGTGGCGGTTCCTCTTCTGCTCTAGAACTGTAGTTTTTTGGGTCGCGATGGGCCCTCCTCAGCGGATAACAAACGGAAAGTATTTACATCGCTGTTTGACCAGCGGGAGGGTCAAGAAAGCTTGAAGGAAATCTGCCACGTGGCTTCAGATGGGCAGGAGAAGTGGCAGCAGGTAGCGCCCTCCTATTCCGATGAATCTCTGATCTCCAACTGTAGAAATCGGGGCCCTCCCTGAAAGCTTACATCGTTTTTCTTCTCCCTATTGCTGTCTGCCAGCAATGGACAGGTAGAAGGAAAAACTAAAGTAAGAAGGGAGAAAGGGAACTGTAGGCCACCTGGCAGGTGCTAGAAGTGCCCAGTATGCTGAGGTGGAAGCTAAGTGGCAAGGCAAAGCCACTTGGCAGTTGGTAGGATGGCATGAAGAGGGAGGTCTGCCTCTTCTATGCCTCTGTTTTATGTGAAAAGAGGTGGAGGTGGAGGTGGTGGTGCATCCTTCTCTTTGCCTTCTCTTATTCCTCTTGGCAGCCATGGACAATACCATTTGGTTTGTTAAGAGACAGCAAGAGTAGCCTTGTATCTACCTTCCTTGAGTAGCTTTTGATTCTCTTCTATCTTCTTTTCTTAATTCATCTCTCTTCTCTTTGTAAAAATGGAGCCTACTCCTACTACACATCCTATGTCCCCTGCTCATGAGGCTACAGTATCTGCCTCTGTTTTAGACCCTGATGCCTTGATGCTGGCTATTAACAGTCTACAACAACAGATTGTAGATATGCAAGCAAAGCACAGTCGGGATCAGTAGGACCTCAAGGAATTGACGCAACTAGGCGATTGGTGCATCAACCCTTGTTCACTCCTGAGGTTTTTGCTGGGGAAAAGAAGGATAGAACCCCGGAGGCGGTCTTGCAATGGCTGGATCGATGGACTTCGCACTTTTCCATGCACGATTCATCCGAGGACAACAAGATCAATCTCGCCGTCATGTACCTGCGAGGTAAAGCATTTACCTGGTTGCAAGATACAAGGGGTAAGCCTGAAGTTCCTAGGAATTGGGAGGATTTTTGTAAGGCCTTTAAGGCAGCCTTCCTTCCTATTCTTGATGATTTTGAATTTTACCGTCAGTATGCAACGATCCATATGGGGAACTGGCCCCTGGACCAGTATTTTAAGAGGTCTATTCTCGTTTTGCAACTAGAATAGATCCTTTGCTAGTAAAGTTGCATTTCATACTGGGGTTGCCAAGAGACTACCAGCTAGAGGTCAGGAGGAACCAGCCTCTTACCCTCGAGGATGCTGTTCGCTTCGCCAGAATCTACGATGATACTCGTACGATGGCCAAGCTTGAGACTGGTGTCTTACCCGACGTGAAGGGTAAGAGGCCTTTCTTTCCAAAGAAATCGAAAGATAAGGCAAAGGAAGGGGCTTCAGGTTCAGGGAAATCGAAGAAAAGATCTACTTTGGACCAGGAAACCTTCATGAAAGCCAGGAGCGACAATCTGTGCTTTAATTGCATGGAACCAGGTCATGTCGCGAAGGAATGTCCAAAGAAACGGAAAGCTAAAGGGGCATCTTTTAAGACGCCAGGTAACTCTAGCATATCTAGTGTTGATCTTTCCTTTGCTGGTAATTCTGTGTGTGAGCATTGTTGTTTTAATATGGCTGTTTTTGGCCCTCATGACCTCATTCGGATGAAGGGGGTTGTGGGTGGTCAAGCCGTAACTGTTTTATTTGACGATGGTTCCACACATAATTTTATTAACGCTAATTTGTTGCAGAAGCTAAAGGTGGAAACAAGGCAAAGTGACCACCAATACACAATGAAGCTGGCAACTGGAGCAGAAAGCCAAGTTTGGGACCGGATAGTCCCACGTCTACCAACAGAGATTCAAGCCTATAAGGATAAATTAGACTTTCATATTATGAATCTAGATAGGGTAGATGTTATACTTGGTAAAGAGTGGTTCTATGAGAGGAACGAGTCTATGAAGAAAAACTATGTAACAGACAGGTTGTCGTTCTTACATAACGGCTCACTCATAGAATTGAATGGAAATGTTGATATTTCTACTCCGTATATGCTTTCTGCTTTGGAAACTGTTAAATGTGTGGATATTGTGGATTGCAGTTCTTATTTATGTTGGTTAAAAGATTTTACTTACCATGAAGAACGTAGTTTGCAATTTTACAATCTCCAAATGGAATTAATGTCTAATAACCTTAAACAAGAAAATTCGTCGGATGGTGAAATTTTTAGGAAACTTAGACAAGAATTTAACGATGTATTTCCTGAACAGCTTCCTGAGGGTCTTCCCCCCTCTAGGGGTGTTGACCATGGTATGAAACTGATTCCTGGTAGTTCTCCTCTATCACTGTATCCATATAGGATGAGTACTACTGAGGGGGATGAGGTTTATAGGCAGCTGCAAAATTACCTTAAGATGGGCCATGTTAGGCCTAGTAAATCTCCATGGGGGGCACTTGTGCTCCTTGTTGATAAAAAAGACGGAGGTACTCGTCTTTGTGTGGACTTTAAAAAGTTGAATAAGTTAACGATTAAAAACCGTTATCCTTTGCCGCGAATGGATGAACTGGTTGATCGATTGCATGGTGCAAAGTACTTGACCAAAATCGATTTGAGATCAGGGTATGATCATATTCGCATAAAGACTGAGGATATTGAAAAAACCGGGTTTAGAACTAGGTACGGCCATTATGAGTTTCTGGTTTTACCTTTTGGCTTGACAGATGCTCCAGCGACTTTCCAGCAGATGATGAACGATCTTCTTCGTCCATATCTGGGAAAGTTCGTAATAGTCTACTTAGATGATATTCTCATCTATAGTAAGACCTTGGAGGAGCATGAGGAGCATCTTAGGACTGTCTTAAAGTTACTTAGACAGGAGAAGCTTTTTGCCAAGGAGTCCAAATGTGTGTTCTTTCAGAAGAGGTTGTTATACCTTGGTCACATTATTTCGGACCATGGGTTGGAAATTGACCCAAATAAAGTCCGACAAGTACGTGAATGGCCTATTCCTAAAACCATCCGGGAGGTTGAGTCCTTTTTGGGCTTTACGGGGTTTTTCATAGATTCATCTTGAACTATGCATTAATTACATTGGCCTTGACGAATGTCCTTAGAGGGGCTAAAAAGTTAGCCGACACAGTAAGTTCAGTCCTCCAGTTACTTGGACTGAAGAGTTGAATGAGAGTTTTGAGAACCCCAAATACTGTGTAACTACAGCGCCTATTCGACACATAGTGGATCCTAACAAGCCGTATGTACTTGAAACGGATGCCAATGACTATGCTATAGGCGCAGCCCTATATCAGGATGCTAGATCGGTAGCTTTTGAAAGCAAGAAGTTAGACCCTGCTCAAAGGCGGTATTCCACCTATGACAAGGAACTTTTTGCTGTCATTAATGCCCTGAAAGTTTGGAGACATTACTTGTATGGCTCCCAGTTTACTATAGTTACTGACCATCAAGCGTTAAAGTATATTAACGATGCGGTCGACCTTAGGGGTCGTAAGGCCAGATGGTCAGAGATGCTCCAAGAATTTCATTATGACATTGAGTACCGGAAGGGTACCTTAGTGTCGCGGATGCCTTAAGCCGGATTGGAGAGGTTAATCAGTTAAGCTTTTCTGAGATCCAATCCGAGTTGTATCTGTCCTTAAGAGATTTGTGTAAGACCGATAGGTACTTTGGTCGTAATTGGCTAGACGTCCTGGTAGGTTCTTCTAGATCTAGTGATGAGCTTGGAATGCAGGATTCCAAGATTTCTCCTCAGGACAGGATACAAAGAGACTATTCCATTAGGAATGGCTTACTTTTCCGGAATGGAAAAGTTTGTGTGCCAGAAAATGATGATATAAGGGCCCAAATCCTGCATGAATGTCATGACAGCCCGTGTGCAGGGCACCCTGGCGCTCAAAGGACGCTTGACTTAGTAAAAAGGAACTTTTACTGGCCAAATTTAAAAAGTCAAGTGGAGGCATATGTTCGCAAGTGTGCGCAATGCCAAGTTAATAAAGCTGAAAGACTTAAGGCAGCTGGTTTGCTAATGCCCTTGGAAATTCCCGAAAGAAAGTGGGAAAGCATTTCCATGGACTTTGTGGTTGGGCTACCTCGGACGGGGAAGCAAAATGATGCCATTTGGGTAATAGTTGACAGGTTAACTAAAATGGCGCAGTTCATACCAACCAAGCAAACTGTTTTCGTGGAAAAGTTGTTCAGGTTGTTTGGTTTGCCGAATGACATTGTTAGTGATCGAGATCCAAAGTTCACTGGCAAATTCTGGCAAGCGGTCTTTGAGAAATTAGAGACCACTCTAAGTTTGGGGCCATCAGATCATCCTGAATCGGATGGTCAGACAAAGAGGACAAACCAGTCTATGGAAGATATGCTTCGGGCATATGTTTCCAGAAGACAGTCAGATTGGGAAAGGTACCTTCCAATGATTGAGTTTGCGTATAATAGCGCAAAGCACTCTGCAACGGGTTTTAGTCCATTTTCTCTGATGTATGGTTTCCAGCCTAGGGCTCCCATTTCAGTGGGCCTCAAAGGCCTCAAGGTTAAAGCAGCGGTAGATTTCCTGCATGATATGCAAGAAATGTTGTTTGTTTCTCACGAAAACGTAAAAACGGCTCAGGATAGAGCCCGGTTTCACGCCAATCAAAAGCGACAACCTAGGGTCTATGAGGAGGGGGCTTGGGTATATCTTAGAATTCCAAAAGATTCTAAGGTACTAAGGACTGGAAAATGTCCTAAGTTATCACCTCGTTACGCAGGACCATTCCATATAGTAAAGAAACTCCATCGGAATGCGTACCAGTTGGAACTTCCTCAAGGTGTTAAGGTACATCTAGTTTTTCACATTAATCGTTTAAAGGAACGACTTGGTGGAAAGGATGACTTGATGTCTCAGGAGGACTTAGTTTGGCTGGAGCACCTATCATCCTTTGTACCTACTGAACTATAGGCCATTGTTGATGTACGTCAACGTGGACTCAGAAACTGAGATTCCCTAGTTTCCTGCCTTAGATAAGGAATTTTTTAAGGAAGAGGGAATGTTAGGGACCCAACTCCCTTGGGTCCCAAACCCAGACTTGAGACTGGACGATGACTGGGCCTGTAGACTTGACCGGTGACTCGTGAACCTGCATGGTTGCCACGTGTCATGATCCAGGAGTGCACATGGCTTGGAGTCTCTCTCCTTGGAGGTATACAAGGGGAGGAGGACTCATTTGCCATCCATTCTGTCTACCTAGGAGGAGGTGGATGGAGAGCGTGTGCACGGCCAGGATGTATTGCTAGCGTGAGGCAGGAGATGGCTGAGAGCCTAGGTGGTGGTATGGGACGCCGTCTGGGATGGAGGTTGGATCCAGCTTGATACTGTCACAGGCCAGGGCACGGTGGGTGGACCCGGATTAGGTCCTATGGCGGGGTGGAACGTGAATCGTTCGATCTCTTGTGGTTAGTCGGCACCTGGAGGTTTGCAGTAAGTAAGATTGTAACAATACGTCAGATGACGTTGAAGACTCTGAGCCTGTCAGGATGAGTACTTGCTCTATAGAGATAGAGTATGTGTCCCCAATTCAGAGGATTATAGGCAGCAGGTCCTATATGAGTGGCATGACAGTCCTAGTGCGGGGCACCCAGGCATTCAAAAGACCTATGAGCTTCTTCGTAGGCAATTTTTCTGGCTCAGTATGAAAAAGGACGTCCAACAATATGTAACCAGTTGCCAGAAATGTCAGGTAAATAAAGTAGAGCGTTTAAAGGCAGGAGGGTTGTTACAGCCCTTAGATATACCAGCTGGTAAGTGGGAGAGTATCTCCATGGATTTTATAGTAGGCCTGTCTAAAACCCAAAAGGGTAAGGGTCACAGTTGATCGTCTGACCAAAATGGCTCACTTTATTTCGACCAAAACAACCGTTAGAGCTCCAGAGTTAGCAAGGTTGTTTGTAGACGGGCTATTTAACTTGTACGGTCTACCTTCCAAAGAGTAAATAAGGTGCTGGAGGATATGCTTCGTGCATACGTCAACAAAAAGCAGACTAATTGGGAGGAGTATCTCTCGATATTAGAGTTTGCTTATAACAGTACCAAACATTCAGCTACGGGATACGGCCCATTTATGCTCATGTATGGTTTTCAGCCATGCTCACCCACAGTTGTAGGGTTTAAACAAGAAAAAGTTGAAGCAACCAGAAACTTTTTAGAAGACCTAAACCAGATGATAGAACATGCTAAGCGTAGCATTAGGCAATCACAGGATCGAGCCAGGCATTATGCAGATCCACACAGACGGGATGTGCAGTTCTCCGCTGTTGAAAAAGTCTACTTGAGAGTCTCAGTTGACTCTAAAACCCTCAAATCAAGAGTGTGTGCTAAGTTGTCTCCTAGGTATTGTGGTCCGTTTACCAATAGGAGGAGACTAGGCGAGGTTACCTATGAACTAGAACTCCCACATAGCAGTAAGGTTTTTCTAGTGTTTCATGCAAGTCAGTTACGAAAAGCCTTAACCAGATCAGAAAATCTGGTAGGGGACAATGTTCTAGTTCTCCCATTGGATTCTCAGCAACCTCCACATGAACCAGAGGAGATTCTTGATAGTAGAGAGACGCAAACTCGTCATACTCTATACTGAGGATATCTAGTCAAGTGGAATTATCAGCCTGTTGAGAATGCCACTTGGGAAAAGGCAACGTCCTTCGCAAGATTTTTCCAGACTTTGTCTTAGAGGACCAAGACGGTTCTTAAGGGGGAGGGAGTGTTACGAGCACGTGACCAGTGCCGAACCCTAGAGAACATAGGAGGTCAGATACCACAGTCAGGGTCGTGTCCAACGTACACGACTAACAGGGCAAGACATTGTTGAGTAGTGTGCCCCGACACGGTCCATAGCCGTGGCGGGCCTAACATAGCATAGGGACCCTGTCAGCAGGATAGGGCCCCACGTTGGGTCTCAACGTGCAGTCGGCCACGTGGCCGACACTTGGCAGTATGCATGCCATCAGTCCTCACACTGGGCTAGGAGGGGCTTACTCCATATCAGGGAGTAGGCAAGGTTGGGTGGATCAGTTAGTGTTTGCCCTACTGTGGTGTCGAGACCTCTAACGCTCTCTCTCTCTCTCTCTCTCTCAAAGATTGAACTTTGAACTCATAACTTGAAAGTTGAAAGTGCAAACTTCAAACAAAAACACAAAATACAAGTTCACGTAATACAAATTACAAGTTCCATTGTTGAAAGCTCATCAAAATTGTAAAACTCAATATTGATATCAGATAATCGACTTTCCATATCAGTCTTTGAAGAACAGAATCCATATTACATAATACATATGAGTCCAGTGTAATGTCACATGTCTGATGATATGTAAATACTAATTAGTAGTATGTGGTCTCAGTTCCCGTGTTGAGAATAGCGGATCCAAATATCCCTTTCATCATTAATATTGATGCGAGTGATATGGCTATTGGAGCTGTTCTCTTACAAGAGGGTCAGCCCGTTGCCTTTGAGAGCAAAAAGTTGTTTAATGCACAAGTCAGATATACTACTTAGAAAAAAGAGCTTTTTGCGGTGATCCATGCTCTGAAATCATAGAGGCATTACTGGTATGGTAATAAGTTCATGGTGGACATGGATCATCAACCTTTGAAATACTTTTGTAATCAGAATGATGTGAGAGGTCGTAAGGCCCAATGAGCAGAACTCATGCAGGAATTCGATTTTGAAGTGCAGTATATCAAAGGAACCACCAAGTAGTGGTCGACCATCTTACCAAGTTGGCTATGTTTATTCCGGTAAAGACCACGACGAAGCCCTTTGATTTGGCTCAGATATTTGTTCATCGTCTGTTTAGACTTTACGGATTATCGAGTGACATTGTGAGCAATCGCGATCCGAAGTTCACCAATCACTTTTGGTCGGCCGTTTGCTAAACTAGAGATAACATTGAGCTTGAGTTCTTTTGATCGTCTTGAGTCGGACGGTCAGAGAGAAAGAACTAATCAGACGATGGAACAGATGCTTCGGGCATATGTTTTCCGACGACAATCTCATTGGGATAAGTATCTGCCTTTGATTGAGTTTGCCCAATAGTAGTAGTAAGCATTCGGCTACAGGTTATAGCTCATTTATGCTTATGTACGGTTATGAACCTAGATTGCCCACTGCAGTTGAAACTTGAACGATCGAGTTTCAGAAGGTAGCGAATATCATATCCTAAGAAATGCTACAGATAGCATGTGAGAATGTCCAATGTGCCCAGGATAGGGACAAACATTATGCTAATTTGAAAGATCGCCTCGAGATTTTCAAGAGGGGGATTGGTTATATTTATGAATCCCAAAGGATTCGAGTGTGATGCGTATCGGCAAGCATTACAAATTGTCCGCTAGACCGTATAAAAAAAGAGGATAGGACCGTTGGCTTACCAATTGGAGCTCCCGGAAGGAACTTAAGTACACCTAATATTTCATGTAAGTCAACTTAAGAAAAGTCTACGTGAAGGGGATTATCTTGGTTCTAGAGATTGATTGGACATGTCGGACGAATCATTAGGTGCGACTCGACTTGAACTTGAAAAGATCTTGGCTACTAGGACTAAACAATTACGGAACTGTATAGTTATCGAGCATTTGGTTCGATGGAGAGGTCATATAGACGAGGATGACTCCTGGGAACATGAAGGTACCCTGAAAAGGAACTTCCCTAACTAGGACATAACTTGAATAAGGGGGGAAGAATGTCATGCCCACATTTGGATTGATCTTGATCTTGATCTTGGATTATCCTATCGCGTAAGGAGGTCAGTAGGCCTACCTCGACGCGCAAATCAATTATGATTAATGAGGGGTTGGGGCCCTCATGGAATCAAGGTCATAATTAATGGTTGGAGGCCTAAAGCTCAAGATGGTGGATTTGTATGGGTTTAACAATGACTCATAAGAGAAGTAGATGAGGTGGCCCAGTGTGTTTGCTGATGTGTCCAGTGAGGTGTCACAGTGCACTACTAGTGGTGCATGGGCCTTGGAGGGTATAAGCTCTCACTAGTGTATGCTTGATTTTGGTGATGGTAATTACATGTTGCTGGTGCGATTCCTCTCTCCTATTGAGTGATTGATCCATAGCTTGGGGGCTAGATCCAATCGATCTAGCATTGGGTGGGTTGGTTTATCCACCGCCCGATTCCCTCCTTGTTGCAGTTTCCTAGTCTTGGATCCTTGGTGGACTTGAAATTGTGACCCACTCCAAGTTGCCCATTGGTTTTTACAACCGTCCATTTAAGAACGTTTTGCACTTTGATGAGCCGCTTGAAAAATTTCAACATTATATGAAACTTCTGGAGATAAGGTTTGAAATCTCTAGGGCTTTGAACAATGAACACTTGTATCTGGTGCCATCGATGTTGGTGTTTTGATTTACATGTACCATGGGCCATGCTATCCATGTTCAAGTCGATTATCTTGCCAACAAGCAAGACACATGGAGTTCAAGATATGTTCATGTACGCTTCATGTTGTGGCCTCTGGTATCATATTAGTAGGCTCAACATTTCTGAATAGCCTTCCTAAAATGTGAACTCAATCGCTGAACCTTATCTCATTAAATCCAAGATTGAGGTAACTATCTCATTTGAATAGAAGTCCAATCCACCACTCACAAACACATAAGGAGCCCTAAATTTTGGTAGGCACATCACACAAGCTCTCAAGAGGAAGAATGGCATTGGTTTCTTGGTAGAAAAGTGAATTGTTCGAAATTATGTTGGATTCCTAATACTTATATAACTAGAATAGCTTAGATAAGGGATTTCTCTTCCCCAATTAGTTAAACTTTGAACATGTGAAAGTAATGCCAAGCACAACACATAGGAACAATGATGGAGATCAAACACAAAATACAAGCTTTTGTGATAACATATAGGAACAATGATGGAGATCAACACACAAAATACAAGCTTTTGTTATCACAAAATAGACAAGTACAACACATGCCTTAGATGGCTGAGGGGGTAACTAAGATTTTCCATCTTGTCAGCTATTCACCGCTAAATTGTTAGCACTATCATTTTAGTTTCTAGTATTTCTTAGGTAGGCCATCTATTCTCTCTTAACACCATCACATGATTACATGTACTCATTGGATTTTAGTTCCAGGGAGAACGTGGTATTGAAACAGTCTAGTGAGTTTGGTAAGCATAAAATTAGTGATCCTCTTTCAGATTAGCCTTTTGAAGAGAAAGAGCGCATGACGGAGGCATTGTGTAGGGAGTTCCCTAGTGATATGTCATTCAATACTAGATGGATGTTGACCAACCTCAGGAATTACGTGTCACTATCGTGACAAGCCGAGGCCAACAGTGAGCACTCTAGACACATGTGGCGCATTTGCAAAACTCTAGATTTGCCTTGCTATTCGACGATTAGCTTGATGAAACATTTGATGTCGTTACGAACGTTGCTATAAAGTTCACCTGGCGACACTGTACTCTGCAACCCCGAGAATTACAGGAATGTTAAAATATGTTGCTATGGAATCTGGATGCCTGCAAACAATATACATTGTTGCTTAGCGATGCTTTTTTTTTGAATTCTATGATGGCTGGTTGCATTGCAATTTTTTGGGGGAGAGAACACTACAACTAGGTCAAACATGTGTCACATTTGGTGGTTGCGCAGCTGTGATCAATCCCCTTTGAGAATGATCATCTCCATATTTGTAGAGGTGAAAAGGAGTCCCATAATGTACATGTGTAAAATGCAACATTAGACATGGCAAAAAAATGAGCTGAGAACGAAGAAGAGTTTTTTCTTTGTGGTATCTTGAAAACAGATAAATCATGTTCCAGGGACATGAAAACATTTGTAGGATAGTCATTACTGAATGATGTGAATATGGAATTGAAGAATGACCCATCAACCTTGGGAGTGAACATCATTGTCTGAAGGGAACAAACTGCTGAACAGAGATAACCAGACATCTTAAATTTGACTGGAAAAACAATCAAGTCAACAAGTTTGAAAGATGTTGCTATTCCGAAGGAGTGCGTCAAAGATGGCACACACATCTGGTCAGACATGAATGCTCAAGAATTGTAGCAGCATTCTTTAAAACAAAAGTATGATCTGCAAGGATATCGATACCAAATGCAAATTTTTTTGTATAGCCATGCAGCTGTAGGAAGCTCTACTATGAGCAATGCAACGCCTGAGAGGAAGCCTCTGGTACCTAAGTGTCCTAATCGTATACATGCTTGTAGATGACAAAAGCGACAAAAGTATTTGGAGGTAACGAACTGATAGTAGGAAAGAGCAAAAAGAAATGAGCCTTATAAGCAGAAAAAGTGATACTGCTGTTAAAAAGGTTTTGGGAAATAGTGGCTCAAAAGGCTGCATCCTGTGGTAGCTTATGTAAAGGCAAGATGGTTCTTATCAAACAAAGGGTATGCCAATGGACTTTTATTAATCTTGTATTTGATGTAGTAGAAAAGGAATGAGAGCACGGAAAATGTTAAGAGCAGTGTTTAGAGGTTCTATAGAATGGTGGAACAATTATCAACCAAGGAAAATATTATGTGCAAAGTGATATAAATAGTATCAGGAGGGTTATGATGAAATTAGATGCAAAAAAAACAAAAAATATTACAAGTGTCAGCATGTGCAAAAGACTGAACTAATGACATAATAGGGAAAAATTGTACTACTGTGACAGCAAGGTGAACATGATGGAAATAATTGAAGATATTCTGAACAGACAAATGGGGCTACAATATCTATCAGAAGAGCAGCAGAAAGGTATCTAAGTAAATTTTGCTTATATTACTTCCATACTAGAAGTGCTTGTGGGACAGGTACAATCTTGCTAGTTTAAGAGAGCGATAAAAGTTCCAACAATATATTGTAGCTGCCCAACCTTCAATGAGTACAGAGTCCACTGGAGGCTTTTCTTGTTAGGCAGCTAAAAGAGAAAAGTCATTTTGTTGTTTTTCTATGAAAAATGAGCTATATAAATGGTACTTTGAGGTGGAAATGTATCCAAGTCTTTTAACACCCAACTGACTCAATCTTTATTATTATATTGGGCATATGAGTGCAAGAGCTGGGATCTAAATATATGTAGCCTATTAGTTAGGAGCGTTTGTAGGTAGGATCTTGGAGTGATTATGATTGGCCTTAAGACCAAGACTCTAGGAGATTCTTTTGTTATTTGCTGCAGGTTTTAGGGTGCTTATGATGCTGTTTTGTCTCATGTGTTTATATTTAGCATGGCTGTGCCTTCAGCCTCTGCTTTTTAGCATAATCATGCCGATCCTTAGACATGCTAGACTACTGTAAAATCCAGAGTATGGCATATTCCACAACGGTAATATTATGTGATGACGGGTGTTTTTGGACAATCTTTACCTTTTTGTTTAAGTTCAGTTGTGGGAAGAGTGCTGTAAATTGGGGCTAAGTTTATTCCAGTTCTTTTTGACATTTCACATTTCAGTTAACGTTTATTTGAACCATCAATTTTGGCAGTCATGTTCGTTGTAGTAAAAGCCCTATCACAATGGATGCAGGGGAAAAGGACGAAAAAACACAAGTAGAAGAAGAATACAGCTCACTTTGTGACTGGATGAAGCAAAGACTAGGAGATAAAGTAGAAAAGGTGCAAATTTCAAAGAGGATGAGCTCGTCTCCATGCATGCTAGTTGCTGGAAAACATGGCTGGTCTCCAAATATGGAAAGGTGTGCAGTTTCAAGAGCAAATGCTCATCTCACAAATACATATAGGCTCTAGGATCTTGCAGATATTCTAACATTTGTTGTGAAACAGTGGTGGGAGGCTAGCAGAGTATAAATTTGATTTTTCTGACGTAGATCTCAGAATATCCTAGTTTGAGGTTTTTTGTTGCTATTTGCAGACTTATGAAAGCTCAAACTCTTGGAGATGAATCTATTTTGAGCTATGCAAGAGGATGTCGGATTATGGAGATAAACCCAAACCATCCTATAATTCAACATCTACATGTATATGTGCAATACTTGACACCTTCAGAAAACTTGGTTTGACTTTTGTGAGTTGAAATGCTTGAATGTATTGTACTGAGACAAGTGCTTTTTGACAGAAATCCAGCAGAGAAACTCCGAGGAGTGCCCAGACTATACGGACTCTAGAGCTACTGCACGAGACAGCTTTGCTAGCATGTGGTTTCACTGTAAGTTCCTCATTCATGATAATTTTGTTAAGTATATTGCTGAAACTCTCAACAACATACGTGCAGTCCATTTGTGTATTTGAAGTCATTTTCTTCCCTATTTTTGATGTATGTTCTCATGCTTTCCCACCATCATTTGGGAGTTTGATTTTGTATATTTGTGGTTGCAGCCTGAGAACCCTGCTGAGTTTGGTGCGAGAGTATATGAAGTTATGGGCTTGACTCTTGATCGCAAACAAAACAGTTCGTCTGATGCTGCATCTGATGAAACAATTCCAGATGAGCCCGATGCCACTGTAGATACTGCTGAGATAGTTGAATCTGATGAAGCTGATGCTGAGATTATTGAATCTGAAACAGTGAACAATAATAGCCAGAAAGAAAATGAGTCATGGAGATCACAAGTGAAAGTTTGAGGATTTAAAAAAAGCAAAACCAGGTTTGGCTAGAGTACAGCTTCTATCAATTTTGTACCTGTTCAGAAACATTAGATCCATTACCATTCCTCTTATTCCTTGATAGATATTATAAGTACCTGCATAGCTTAACCATTTATTAAATTTTCTGGTGAGAAGAGTAGTTTGAGGCTTGCCGTTGAGGTCACCCAGGTCGAATCAAAACTATAAAGGAATATTGATCAGGAACAGTATTCTTGCAGTAGCTTCTGCATTGGTAGTTTAGAAATTGGTGATGTTCACTTGTTTGTGGAGGTTCAACAGTTTTTGATGTAAGATGCTCAAGATGGTGGAAGGTTTTGCAATTTGTAAGCTATGGATGTAGGTGATTTAATTATCACACTATTGCTTTGTGGATGAATGGAGAGAATTTCGTGTTTGTCAATCTAGGAACGTGCTAGAAATTGCAATGGGTGATGCTCTTTAAAGATGCTTTAAACACGGAGAGTTTTTCAGAATGGTGAGGTTAAGAAAGATGTGAGTATGCTGATCTGTTGGAGAATAGTCATGGTCATAATAGAGCTGCATTAAAATTTTTGAAGCCCTAATCTGCAAAACAATGTCGGGAAGGTAACAATAGGAGAAGATGCTACAGACTTTCTGATTGTGTAAGAGCCTACTTCTACTAAATTTTTGATTGTCACTAGTTTTAGCCTTCTAATTTTGTGCAGAGTTCCTTTATTCAGGTTCAATTGACACTCCTCACTTTTTGTGTTTGTTAAGACTTATAGTGAATCTTTGATTTGTATATATTTGGCATACTGGGAAGTTTCTTTTATGAGACTATGTTGCAATGTAGTTCAACAATCAAATGATCCATAAAGATTATTATATGTATATAAAGTTTTAATATTTCAAGTCATGATGATTACCCTCTAGTGGTTATAAACACATGCAAGTTAGATATCCTTGTGTACAAACTACAAACCAAATTGGTCGTGTGGAGGGCCGACAAAAGGCTAAGCACAACAAGCATCACCAATAGGGTGCACATGTATTCGTGCCCTTGGAGGTGACATGTATGCACGATCACATTCGTCGTCTCCCCTAGGGTTTTTCATGAGGCAAGAGGGGTGGAAACATACACTTTTGCAGTGAAAATTAAGACTGCAGCCAAACTAGAATGGAATCTGGAAACACGAGGATGGCGACATCCCAATTAGTGTGGAAAAATCTGTATGTAGCAATCTAATTCACTTGCCATCAGCTCCCATCCCAGAACAAGGTGGTCATCCTGTTAAATAGAAGAGATCATTAATGGTCTCTCTACCAAGATTCATTCTACAATCATGGAATGATAAGATGGTAGCTATCACAACATACTCATTGCATGCGTTTTTGAAAACAATATTGCTAGCAAGAATCTGGAGCATGAGAATAACATGTAAAAGTTCATAGGCAAGGAGTAAGAGAATGGATGCTGCGACAGCATATGATTGATGTCCATTGGTGACAAGGAGAATCTGGGTTTTGGAGAGGAAAGGATTTTTTTTGATCTAATTTCCAGGTAGGGCAAAGCTGCCATGCCATAGGTAGTTTAAATAATCTGTGGATATGGGAGATGAAAGGAACCACCTTGGTCTAGTCTCCGAAGTGGATAACTAGATATACACTTGTTATCCAAAACTTGCAATAATCTCATTAGATACAAGGTCTTAACCAAAGATGATCACAATTCTCAACAAAGAGGAAGAGAAAAAAGCAAGAAACTAATGATCACCTTGTAGGCATGTGTTCTCCGTAGCCAGCACTTATTCGTATTCTTCTCACAAAGATATGATGTAAATGGCCCTCTTGGTACTTGCACCTCACAAAAGGGATGATGGTGGTTGACGTCTTAGCTCCTTATGTCCTTCATGCCCTTGTGTACACCCTCACACATCAAGAAGCAAAGCAGGATTGTCTCTCTCCCTCCTTTGGCTTTGTTGTTCATATAAGCGAGTGGAAGGGAAGAAATGAATTATAGAAACCATTATGAGCGTAAGGAGGCATAGGCCTTGTGAGGAGCTGCATGCTACTCCATGATGGATAATGGCATGGTTAGCTATCGGCAATAGGGCCCCATGCCCTTAAAGAACCATTTTTGAAGTCTTTGGACTCCATTCACCTTCATTTGATTTTTTAGCCTTTTTTGCCTTGTAATTCAGAAGATCGACATCTGCATGCGTATGCCTTTCGGCATGCAATATGTCCAAATCGACCTAACCTTGGTATGTTTTTTGAGTTACAATATATCCAACTTGACCTCATCTTTCTAGTGGGGTTGCGATCGTCATATATGATCTACTTATAATTTGACAGTTGGACTTCAAGATCAAAAGCTATACTTCAAGATCAAAAGTCCTTGGTATTTGTTGGTACTTAACCACATTGGCTGCATATGTTGGTACTTAGCCACATTGGCTAAGTACCTACTATATTGCATCAAATGATTAGGCCATTATTCCACTCAAAGTAGTGAGCCCTTCTATTGCTTCAAAGCCATCCATCAAATGAACACCATTTCAGAGTAATCAATCCTTCAGCAACACCCATAATGTGTTGGCTAGGTATAATGTCATGTCCACAAACGAATGGTTTACCATATATGATTAGAATAGGTTTAAGTAGATAACAATGAGAAATAATAGTTTAACAGTCTAGAACTGCCACATTAAAATTTGCCGCTTATGAAGGATCCTTGTTTTCACTGAATTGAGGAAATTTTGAGCAAATTCTTGTGATTATTTGAGTACTTTATTGATCCACCGATCTGTCCATTGATTGTGATACTCAAAAAATATCTTTCTTATAGAGTTTCTCACTTGTGATTGTATGATGGCTTCAAAGTTCAAATTGTCAAAATTAAGACCATCTTGGATTATTTATGGCAACAATTTGTCTTTTAGAGATACGAACTTGTTTGATCAACTCGCATGAAAAAGATGACGAATTCCAACACTAGGCAACTTGTAATGAAGATTATTGGTTCATCTAAATAATCATAAAAAATGTACTGTAGTAAAGTATGTGAGTTGAGGATTCTTTTACTTGGTTATGAGTATACCAATTGTTGTTTTTAAATGATTAGAAAATGTATCTCTAAAATAAACCCTCCGTCTTTGGAAGACCGGTGATTGTGATTGCAATATTGTATCATCCAATAATGTTCTCTTTGTCGATTAGTCTGAAGTACGCACATAAGAAACCAAATCCCGAGCTCAGTCATTGTTCTTTTGCTTGGTTAGAAGTATACCAATTGTTCTTTTTTTTAGATGATTAGAAAATGTATCTCTAAAATAAACCCTCCACCTTGGAAGACCAGTGATTGTGATTGCAATATTGTATCATCCAATAATGTTGTTTTGTAGATTAGTCGTGCAATAAATTAATGAACTACGCACATAAGAAACCAAATCCTGAGCTCATCCTTTCAAGGACCAACATAAGAGACCTGTTTTTCTTTTAAAACATAACCATGAAAGATAACTTCCCAACTTTGAATGCTCGAGCCACCCCATTCCCCTTATCATTTGTACATCCATCAACATCCCTAAATATAAATTGTATCCAGTTGGGAATCGAGATAACACCCAGAATTGCTCGTCACTTGTAGTTTTAAAAATTATGCTATGGAATTCATGGACATGCTCTTCCATATCATTCAAAGTACATCATACTTTGAACTCCTCACATACTTCTCTTCTTCTTGACTTGTGACTATCTCCCCTCACCAAGTCTCTTGATAGAACCATTTGATCTACTCTTTGTATGAAGACATGTGACTCCACTTGCTGCAAAAATGACTTTCTTGGACTCATCACAAAAGAATGTAGAAGAACCATCTCCTTCATGAATGCACCTAGCAACATCTTTTTCCTTATGATCAAAGAAATTTGTCCTTCGCTATAGACAAGTATGAAGCAAATTTGAAGTTTTTTGTGATACACCTTAATACTTTGGCAACTTCAACAAATTTTTAGAAAGGATACATTGTCATCTTTTATTCTTTTCCATGCAAATAGAGTTGTGACTCTTAATTTTTTTGCTCACCCACATGATTTGAATAAGGATATCACATTTCTTGAATGATCTTGCTAATCATAATGGTATGTCAAAAATGTAAATTGTATCCAAATAGCAAAACCTTTTTTGTTAACTTCATAGTGCTTGTGACACCTAGATAACTACAATGAAATTTGTGTAATTAAGCTTTCCAGTCTCTTATGGACTAATCTCATTATGACTATGTAAAAACCAAAGAGCTTTGTGGTTAAGAAAGATCAAATGCACTCTATTTTGTATATAGTATTTTAGGTTCTAGGCATGAACTATGGCCAATAACTCTTATTCATAGGTAAATCAATTTCTTTTTGTTGAATTCATTTCCCTACTCTCAGAGGCTTTTATATAGTCATGTTGCATCATAACTTATCTTTTGGAATATCACATGAATTTGCATATGATTCCAAGAATCGATTTAGATCAAAAAATTGAATTTTTTTTTTTGTTTTGTTTTCCAAAGAGGTAATCCAACTAAGTCGAGGAAATTTCATGGTATTTCGAGATCATGAGAAACTTAGAATATTTGATTGTTCTTTGGATACACTTCCATGCCAACTCTAGACACGATGGTCCAAAATATTCTCCTTGATGAACTTGCAATTAATAACCTAGCGTAAAGGACATTGCCTTATCTTTGGAACACTTTCCTCAAGTGAGCCACATGATTTTCTCATGTCTCACTACATACAAGAGAATCATCAAATAATACACTCACTAATCCACACACACACACACACACACACACACACACAAAATATATTTTCTAACAAAGTTACACAACAACTAGTGGTGGTTATACACAATATATACAGCCCAACAACGCCAAGTGAGGAGCAAGCTCCTAAGATGTCGCTACAGAGTAGTTGAGATTTGAGCTTTTGTATTGTTGGTCACAGTCAACCCAATCCACATATTCATGAAGGTAGGTAGGGCATCGGTCCAAAAAATATAGTATTGAACTTCAATTGTTTGTACTTAGATATGGTTGTAGATACTAGTTTCTCTCACTTTAATTTGGTGGTATCCACTTATTGAATCAATCTCAAAGAAATATATGGCCTTAGACAAACTATTTAAATTATATATATTTTTAGGCATAGGATAATAATTCTTAATGCTGCATCGTAAGGCAATTTAGGTAGATCACTTAGTTCTTTCTAACAACTCTCTCTCTCTCTCTCTCTCTCTCTCTCTCTCTCTCTCTCTCTCTCTCTCTCTCTCTCTCTCTCTCTCTCTCTCTCTCTCTCTCTCGTGGGCTCTATTATACGATAACTGTATGACATTTACGCTGTTAAACATCTTGGAAATTACTTCCCCTTATGATGCCAAATTGAATAATGTGCTGGTTGGAGGGAAACTTGCCTTCCTTTGAACAACTAGGATCTTTGCACACTATGAGGAAACAATCTAACGGTGGGCATCTTCAAGCACTTAGTGCATTTAAAGGTGATGACTTCTCTATATAAAGGAGAATCACACATACCTACTTCACCTTCCTCTTTTCCTCTCTCTCTTTCTCTTTTTGCCTTACCTTTGCCCTGGCTATGCTTCTCCGCGACTTACCATGACATTGAGGATCAAATATTGATTGGAAGAATACTGCAAAGAAAGGTAGGTAGACAAACAAGCTTAATGCTTTTTGATCTTTCAAGATACCAAAAGTTTTTTTTACATTGTATAAGTACTTGAGGATTGAAGCTTATGTAGGGTATGATAATGCATGATTTCATAGCTGTGTGGATTTAGAGAACACGTGGGAATTTGCTACAGTTGAGCGCTACCCCTGCAGCGAGTTGGATACCAAATCGCAGGTATACTATTCCAAGCCAATGAATGTAGGTTAGCGCTAAAGCTTTCTCATTCATTATTGATTTTGTACCACACATTAAAGCATTTAATGGCACGACTATTTGTATGGTAGCTAGTAAGCCAAAGATGGTCAGACCATCACGATTGAATGCATGGAGGGTTTGCATATAATTGCAACACTATTTGATGAGCCACAGACCGTGGATCTGAAATGCGACCGAGCGTTACATTTGCCTCTGTTTTCTGAGAAATACATTTGCATATGACATGTATGCTTGAATGGCATAGTAACTACTCACTATTTATGGTAGAATGCGGCTGGCCGCCCTACTACTATGCCCACTCCAAAGCTGGTATGCTTGGATATTGATCAATACTTACGGTATGAAAATGATAATGGTTGTGTATGAGGAAACTAATGTCATTCACGGATGATTAACATATTGCTATTGCTAGTATAGCCTCCATGAAGTACTGTTGATTACTACGAGCATATTGTTTTCAATATAATGAATATTGTTTAATTACTTGCTAGAAATTTGAATAGAAAATTGATACTCTTATTATGAAAAGCATGAGCTACACTTGACTAAGACAGTGAAGTTTCTAATAATGTGATGAAGTATTATTAGAATGCTGTACGTGCCGTAACCAGTTACTTTCGTAATGATGATACTAAAAACTAGTACTTCTTACTCTCGTTGAAAAAAATAAACGGCATAAATGTTTATACGTTAAAGTACAAGTGAAAGTAGGCTATTGTTAAATGCTGAATCTGACTATGGTTGGCTTGTATCGCATGGATTTCTCCATGCCGCAAAGTGCTTAGACTCCTAACTACCTTCGTAGGATGTCTTTGGGGCTAGCATGACACGGATCTACCCTAGTACCTAGCACTGATACTAGAAGTCCGGACTTGCTATTAATATGAATGTAAGTTTGTAGCTGCTTGCATGATAAATACAATAAGATTATAAAATACATTCTACTATCCCTTATGCTGATCAGTTTGGTGATGCCCTGATATAGAGAAAAAAAAGGAGGTGTGTATTGCTAAAGCATAAATGACATGATTGGGAAGATCGGACATTATATTTGAATTTGCAGTCTTGCTGATAAGGTAGTAAATCTTGTTTCGGACATGGATAACAACTGATGCTCAGCGATGAGGGTGAGCATGGGGGGGGGGGGGGGGAGGGGGGGGGGGGTGAGAAACATACAACACTTATTCGTAGACCCTGATGTGAACATTTTTTTGTCGCTTCGTGTCGTTTGACCTTCTCCTATTGGTCGTGCTGTTCGCGAACATTTCGTTTTCGTGTCTTTTCATCAGATTGGGAGTTGAAAGCTAGCAAAGCTTTGGTAACAGAAACATTTTCTTTCTTCAGCTCCCTCTCAAAGCGTGATAGCTTGATGACTCCAAGACTGCTCCTCTGTTTCTCGAACAGACCTTTGTCTAAGGCCTTTGTGAAAATGTCAGCAACCATCTCCTTCGTTCCAATGAAAGTAGTTGTACTGTAAGACTTTATACAACTTTATTTTTATCTGTTATGCTATAAATTGAAGGGTTCAAAAGGTTTGGTCTTGACTATGTGAAATTTTGCTACTCTCTCTCTACATCTTTTTAAGATGTAAACCCGACTACCTTTTGGCTGGGGTAGTACCTTACCTTTACCTTCACTTGTATTTTATGGCTAACAAGGTCTATTTTATGTCGTAGTCCACATGATGGTTTCATGATGTAGTTACGCTTGGTTATGGGGAGCCCCTTCCTCCTCCTAACCCTTTTGTTCAGACTATTATTTGTTGCACGAAGAAAGCTATTGAACTTCACAAACTGATTACATCTTATGATATAGCTACTTGTACTGCTGCTGGACTGGATGGTAGAATCTTTTGCCTGATTGATTTGATGACCACCATGGATTGGATCAAGATTAATTTGGAGTTTATTAAGAAGAAAGATACACTCAGTTTGGTTAAAAAAATTTATGTTGATCTTCCTAATATGTAGAACGTATTGCTGCTGAAGAGAAATTCTGTTACTCGCATATTCGGAAGATTTTTACTTGCTTGGAAAAAAAAAATGGTGCCGTTACTGCTGATACCCCTACTCACATTGAGCCACCAGTGTCTCCTCGCCCTTTGATCTTTACCGAAGACCTTGATGAAGATAGAGTCCTTTTCTCAAGAAATTTGTGAAGCTGACAATCTTTCTGCCTTTGAATTTTGTCAAGCCAAAAGTTGCCAAGTTCCTCTGGTTTCTATTCGTACCATTGAGTTTAAATTTGCAAAGACTGCTTATAAACTTTGGAGCTTGCCTTTCATTAATTTTCTAGCACCTATCTCTGTTGAGCTATGGATTGCACTCACCCATCTTACTGAGTTAGAGGTACAAGCCTGCAAGTTTGCCTCCTTACATAAGAATCCCTCATTTGACACTCCGATTGCCTTTGACACTATCATCAACATGAACAAATTTGAACCTTCAAGATGTCCTTCTGAACAAACCTGGGCTAGAACTAGAAGTCACTTTGAAACTGGCTTTAATAGAATGAGCCTACATCAAGCCAGAATTTGGAACTGGAAGAGGCATTTCTTTAAATGCAGATGTGGTGAAAAATGTAGAAACAATTCTTCTATTGTCTGGTTTGATCATGCGATATGGTACATAATGAATAATCTTGCCAAGTTCTTCCCTGGTGCTTCTCTACAGAATCAACTGAATGCCTTTTTCCTTTGGCTGTATAAGCCTACTAGAGATGTTGTCAAAGCCCATCTTACCTTTCTTTATATCAGACAACATATGATTGATGCTGCCATCGAACTTTCCACTGACCCTACTGCTAAGCTCCTTGCACATCTTGGTGATGCCAATAATATCCGAGAGATTGAACGCCTTCTAAAAAACCCAGCTTTTCTACCTTACATGATAAATACTTCTAGAATACGAGTAAGAAGACAGGATCCTTCAATCTGAACAATCCAAGTTCGGTCGTAACAAGCAGTGGCAACAAGAAGAAGAGGAAATACTTTCGATTAAAGGCGATAAGGGACAAAGTAGTGGTGGGAAAGGTGATCTTTCTATCAGAAAGGTAAATTTTTACAGTGATTGATCCATGTGCAGGAAGAAATAGAGAAAATAAGAGTACTGGAGGTTAGTGCAATTTGTCTTGGGGTTAGAAAAGACAAAGGGAAGATGTTTTTGCATTTACGGTACTACAATAGATGCTTTGAGAGTCTTAATGTCAAGCAACTTTATTTTGAGACTTTACTTCATATATTTGGTCGTATTGATGACATCTTTGAACAAATTTTGTTTGGTTGGAGTTATTTCTGCACTTGAAGCAAGAATGGTACAAGCCCTTTCCTGTCTTTTGTGATTTCAATATTGATGATATTCCTCTTTGTATTTGCTCGAATACTAATCACCTTAAAGGGTTTATCAATGAAATGTTTGGTCATGTGATTTCTATGGATACTGAAATTATTAGCGACAAGTTTTTAAGAAACTACCTGAACAAAGGACTTAATCATATCCCTCTACGACAATCGAATATTAATGAAGTTGCTTTTAAGCTTTATCATGGTTGGTTTAAATTGGCTAAGCTTTTACCTACATATCAGAACATGGATGATGACCACATTAGGGAACATGCCCTTATTTGTAAACTTGTTGTAACAAATTTCTTAGAAAAACTAAATGGCTACACAGTAATAGCATGACAAGAAATGATTTGAAGAACGCTGTTGATGAACGTAACTGGATTATTATCTATATGTGAATGGAGTGGATGAAGCCCAACACAACCCTTGTTTCATGTGCATAAACTTGGTTAGAAATCTGGCTCTACAAAAACTATCTAGTCATGACTTTGCCCCTTTTCCTGACGATAGTGGTAATACCATTAATAATGCTATGATGATCATTTAACATACCTTTTCAGAGACTATACCTGAGTATATGATAGGAAATGAAGAATTACCTTTTTTACTCTGTACCTTCAAGGCACATAAAAACACATTTAGATGGATTACTAATGCACATGACTGCTACTTTTCGAAGGTGGCCACATTCCTCTCAGGAGCTCTTGGTATTCTGTCACCTCTCCTCACGGAGGGTGCAGGCCTTAAGGCACATTCATACCCAAGTTACCTACTTGTGGATACCAACCTATTCTGGCAGTGCAATTCATCTACTGAATTTTGCCTTAATGTGCCAAGTAAAATTACATCTATGAGATCCACTGATTTCCAAATGTTATGAAAATATCCCTTTAAATGGCTGAAGACTATTATGCGCAAAATGATACTATATGCATTTAAATTTTGCAAGAATAATAGTCTTGCATATAAATGGAAACCTGACAGTGGTGAATTTAAGTGGAAATGGGTAGATAAACCCAGTAATAAATCGACTTCTGTGGATAAATTATTACTCTGCCAATGGAATCATCTGTTGATTGATAACTGCATTGTGAGACTAGGTAATAGGACTTGGAAACAAGATTGTGGTTTTCCTATGGGCTTTGCTTGTTCTCCCTCCTGGTGTAATTGGTATCTATCATTCTATGAGTTGACATTCGCTTCATCAACAATCCGGATGCTATGTTATTTTTGAACAAAGATCAGCCACGTACTATGGATAATGCTAAATGGATCTACCCCTTGGAATATTTGACCATTAAGGAAGACGGAACTTGCGATAACTTGGTTAACTTTTTGAGTATTACCACTACCTTTGATCTGGTTTCTAGAGACTTCCAGATGAGGAAGTTCGACAAAAGGAAAGAACTTCCTTTTCCTTTTCTCCAATACATCCACTTAGCATCCAATAGACCAATCTTTAACTCTTATAAAGTGATTATCTCACAGATTATAGCTGCAATGTATTGATGTAGCAATCAAGAGGTGTTTATTAATGAAGTCAAAATCATTGTGAATACATTCCAAAAAAACAAATTTATGATGGAGAAGCTATATGAAATCACCATCCTCCACCTTGGCCTCCTTGCCTTGGATCTTCATGGATGCATTGGTCTTCTTCTTGTCTTTTAATGAGAAGTTGGCCTTCTCATCTCCATCTTGTAAAGATAAGGAACTCGTCCTAGTCTTTACATGTAGAACTCTACTTTCCTCGGCCACACCAATAGAAGCTAACTCTTTGTTTAGTGACTTAATTCTAAGCACATATTCTTGTGCACTCTCATCACTTCCTCTCATGCTTTGCAAAATCAAATTTCTTAGCATAAGAACTCTTGAAGTGTTGGTGGATTCATAGATACTCTTCAATGAATCCCAAGCCTCTTTTGATGAGGCACAAGAAGCCATTTCTATCAAGAGGTCATTGCCTACATTCATCTTTAGACAATGTAGGTTGTATTTCAGTTGTTCTTGGGCTGCTTGAGGCTCTTCCTCAACTCCAATAACAATGTCATAGAGGTCATGGATGACAAATAGTTTTTCCATCCTCAATTTCCAAATGGAATAGTTTGTGGAAGTTAGCCTCTCACTATATTCTAGCAAAAATCCACCAATGGATGACATTATGAATGATTGCCTATGAGATGCACAAAGATCTCTTGATAATGAATGATCTAAGATAGATTTCTAGCTCTCTAAGAAGCTTCTAATCTCAGCCCAATTAACCTAGTTCAAACTTGGATGATGCTGTAATAGATCCACTCAAAAATCCTAGCAAATCACTCCCTCACAAAATTGATTCTAGCACTATTTTGCTTGATATTCTACACACACCTAACATCTGAACAAATCAACCTTAAAGATCTGATCTAATGCTTCAAAATGAATTGCTTCAATGACTCAAATCTCTATTTGATCATTAGCATTCAATGGATTGAACCTAGATCTAGACAATGCACCAAAAATCATGAGTTTTGGACTAGTATGCTAATTTCTGGATCAAAAACACTATAGGAAGTTGATTTGAAGGTTTCTGTACAGTTTCACACGTGTGATCAAATGATTGAAAATTATTAAGAGCGGCCTCACACGTGTGGAGGACAATACCAGTATGGACTGTAAACTAAGAGTGAAGTATTTTTACATACAAATGCATTCCAATCACAAAAACTCAAGACAAATGTTAGAATTACAAGCAAAGGTAGAAATTGCCAATGTCTCATCAACTTCTCATTAGAAATGGTGATCTCTTTATAGATCAAGTACATGAATGACTTGTGTAATGGTTCAACAGGCCTTCACAAATGTGGGGAGTGCCACATCATGTAGATCCACCAATAGGAGCAAGATATGCCCATAGATCAAAGTTGACTTATCCTACTAGCTAGAATCCAACTACTAATCTCCTTAAAAATAGGAATCTTCTCTACAAAAGAGGATCTAAAAGAATATGTACATCTTATCAAGTACATCCAGATCCACATGTGTGAATAGCATCTTGACATGTGGGAGCATTTACTCATTTACATGGAAGTGCAAGCTAATTACAAGGAAATTTACCAAAATGACTTTTTCTTAGATTAGTTCACACTTGTCAAAAGTCAAGTTCACACTTGTATAGATCTATCTAAAATGAATCTAGATATATACAAGTACATTTTCTACTTCCTTTGACACGTGGGAATAGGCTCCACATGTGTGAGATCCTATCATGATCATAGATCTCAAGATTAACATATTACATTAACCAAGATAAAAGTGACGATTTCAACACTTCACAAGCTTGAATTCAACACACGTCTTTACCTTAATTTTATCACCAAAGGTTTGAATGTTGGACTCACCATTAGTGTGTCTATTCATTCCACAATCTGAGACCTCCTTATTGGCCTGCTTTCGAGCCATTGTCAACCTACCAACCACATTACAATACTCAACAGTTAGCAATTAACATTCAATAGTTAACATCCCACCTCTCTCTCTCTCTCTCTCTCTCTCTCTCTCTCTCTCTCTCTCTCTCTCTCTCTCTCTCTCTCTCTCTCTCTCTCTCTCTCTCTCTCTCTCTCTCTCTCTCTCTCTCTCTCGGGCTGACAAATTGAAATTCTACAACAATGCTACTTCTCTAGATATGGCGAAAGATGCTTGCAGGCTATAGCAGCAACATCTCTGCCCTTGAATCTTGAATCGGCAAACTGCATGGAAGCTACTGTATAGTCTCCAAGCTTTTTTATTAACGAGTAAGCTATTTGCAGAGTCAAAAGGACTATTGCAAACAAACAGGAGCCAAAACGAAGCTGCAGTTAAGTTTGCATTACTCTTTGCATTTAGATCTTCCTTTTTCGTTTCTAAACTGGCTGGAAATTCTGTTAAGCTTTAACTTCTCCAATGAGCACGGCTGATTAAGCTATAATCCAGCTGAGTTTTAAGATCTGAATACGTCTTGGCTGTAATTTTTGCGGCGATATTATATTATGATAATCACACGCATGTGTGTTCCTAATATGAGCGTAATTTGCAGCCTGGAGAGCTTGAAAGGCCACCGTAGTAAAAATGTCCGTTTAAAATTTTTGTGATAGTGCCTTTACGACGGGGAATGGCCCCGTCCTTGGGCCTTCCCCAATTTAAGGCCCTGGGCCCTCAGGCTGCCGCCCTCGGGCCCAAGAGCCTTAAATCGGGGAAGGCCCTCGGACGAGGGCTTTTCCATGTTCTTCTTCGAGCTCAAGTTCAGATTCGAGATCTAGCTCCAGCGAAGATGAAAAACCAAGGAGGTCACATCGAGAAAGTAGACGTTCTAAGAATGGGAAAAAACATGAAGATTCAAAAAAGCCTGATTCAAAACAAAAGAACCCATGGAAAAGAGAAGTGTCTGATTTAAGCAAGCAATTTGATGAGCTTAAAGTTCAACTTCTTCAGCCCAAAAATAAGAGGAGATCTGCTACTGTGATTGGCAAATCGAATGTATGGTGTACTAGATGTAAGCAAGAAGGACATCATTACACCGAATGCAAAAATAGACCACAGGTCTCTTATATCGAAGAAGCTGAAGAAGAAAACTCTGAAAATGAATTGGTATATTTAATGGAGATTGAAACGAATGAGCTTGTTTATGAAATTCATGTTCAAAACCAAAAGAATATTAATCAACTAGGAACAAGTTTTAATCAACGCAATCAACCAAGAAAAGTTGTTCCAGTTCAGAAATTTCTATCACCCCAATTTGTACAAAACCAAATAAAGCCTGCAAATTTAAGAGGTAGAAATAATGCTACTTATAATTGTGGAGCACCAGGACATTATTCTACCGAGTGTCCTGAACCCAAGAAACAGATTGGTTATTTTCCCCTATGTGGAAACTGCCAAGGGGAAGGTCATATAACTTCCGAATGTCCTAAAGCACCAGTCAAGAAAATGATGGTGAAATATGTGAAGCCTGAACCTAATAAGGAAAGTCAGTCTAAGGATGAAGTGGTCGAGAGAATTGAGCTTTGTACAAAAGATTCTGCTTGGCCTAGTGACTTGGATTTTCAAGTTAATAAAGTATCCACTAGAAGCGAAGCTAAGAAGATTAGACAAAGTCAAATTCGACCTGTTTCAAAGTCACAAAAAAAAAAAGACAAGTAAAGCAATCTTCACCTGATAAAAGTAAGACTAATAAATCTCTTACTCAAGAAGATATTCAAAATGATCCTACTTATGATCGGAATGATAAAAAATATTTTGCCCCAGACATCACTGATCAAGTCGAATCCTTGCTTTCCAAAGAATTAACCCAATCAAAGAAGAAGGTTTCATTTGAGGAACCTATGAGTAGTAAAGTTCTTTCTAAAGCTAAAATCGATAAAGCTACCAGCTCCCGGGCGAGTTACAATATTGTTGAGGATCTCGGAAAACTACAACCAACCATTACTTTTAAGAAATTGCTTGAGGACAATGTATTTTATCAAAAGCAGCTTAAGGAATTGTTGGTGAAAAGAAGAAAAGGGAAATCAAGATTACCAACAGTTCATGTGAACAAGGTCGAGCTAGATGACAAAGGAGCTCCAGAAATCGAGGTACAAATAAAAGGATGCATAATTTCAAATGTACCTATCGATTCAGGCTCAGGAGTAAATATTATTACAGAGGAAACGACTTATGAGCTGGGCCTAATACATATAACTCCTACCACTAAGTTTTTAAGATTGGCAGATCAGACAAGGCGTAAACCAGTTGGTCTATAGAATAACGTGGAGGTTAAGATTGAAGGCAAAATGTTTCTGTTAAATTTCGTGGTTATTAAAAACTGTGATAGTGCCTTCTTACCCCATGCTGTTAGGCAGACCATGGTTATATGATGCTGATGTGGTCACGTATTGGGAAAAAAAAATTCGATCTCCAATTAGAGGGTCAAAACAAGAAATCCATATGAAATGGTCTAAGGATAAATATGAGGGAGAAACTCAATCCGATTCGAGTTATCCTTCCGATTCTGAACTTTTTTCATCAGACAAACAGACTAGTGACACTACTAATTACATCGATATTCGATACTTGGAGTGTTATGAAATAGATGAAGAAGGACCGAAACATAATGATACCCAGGGTCCAGAAATTTATGGTAAAAGTGAAGTCAATTCGACCACAGGGATGATGGATATTGATGAAATTCACAAAATTTCTGTTGGACCAGAAAAAGAAGTTAATATATCCCTACATTTATCAATATATGTGATGGGTATATATCAAAATCTGTTAAAAGAATTTGGCGATGTGTTTGCCTGGCAACTAACTGATTTGAAAAGTATTCCAACCAAATTTGGCGAGCATCGAATTGATTTAAAAGCGGAAGTTTTTCTAGTTCGCCAGCGGCAGTACCGATTAAACCCAAAGTATTCCTTAATGGTTAAAGCTGAGCTCGATAAATACTTGGAAGCAGGTATTATTTTTCTAGTCTTAAGCAGTGAATGGGTTTCCCCCATAGTCATCGTACCGAAAAAGAAAACTGAAAAAAATTTGAGTATGCCAAGATTTTCGGAAACTGAATGATGCAACTAAGAAGGATTATCATCCTTTACCGTTTACAGATTCAATACTCGATAAAGTTGCCGGATATGAGAAGTATAGTTTCCTGGATGGGTTCTCGAGATGTAAGTCCAAATAAGAAAAGAAGATCAGGATAAGACTACTTTTACAACGGACTAGGGAACCTATGCATACACGAGAATGCCTTTCGGACTTTGTAATGCGCCAGCAACATTCCAAAGAATGATGACGGTGATATTTCAGGATTTCCCGAGGAAATTTCTTGAAATATTCATAGATGAATTTTGTGTTTTTAGCTCTACGAAAGATCACCCTGATAAACTCAAACAAACTTTAAAACGATGCAAAGAAACATCGATTTCATTACATGCTGAGAAGTGTTACTTTGGAATGTCTAAGGGCATACTTCTTGGTCATCACATATCGGAAAGAGGAATTGAAGTAAACCAAGACAAAGTGAAGATAATTGAAGCACTGCAACCGCCTACAAACCTAAGAGAACTGAGAGGGTTTCTTGGTCACCTGGGAAATTACAGAAGATTCGTAAAGGATTATGCTATCTTGGCATCTCCTTTGACAAAACTTCTAAAGAAGAATGTAGATTATAATTGGGTGGAGGATTCCCAAAGAGCATTTGAGCTCTTGAAAGCCAAATTAAAATCAGCTCCGATTTTAAGACCTCCTGATTGGGAATGGAAGTTCCATGTATATGTGGATACTTCATCCTTTGCAATTGGCTGTGTTTTAAGCCAAAAGGATGATGCTAAACGAGATTACCCAATATATTATGCAGTAGACAACTTTCTATGAGAAGAATTATTCAACGACTGAAAAAGAGGTGGAAATCAAATGTTCATATCCAAAGAAGAAGGTGATGTTTTTTTTTCTCAAAGCAAAAGACACAAAGCAAAGGTAAATTGCTTCTATTGCAAGAACTTAATCATTTTGCAAGTGAGTGCTTCAAGAGGACGCAAGAAATACTAATGTATAAATTTCTAAGATCAAGCTACACATACGAGTCTGAATCTGAATCACTACTCGAGTCATCAGAGGACGATGATACATGCTTTTTCTTTTTTGGAGAAGAATGCTTAACAGATCTACAACTTCTCGATATTCTCGAAGTTTCATAATTCTCTGCCGTGGCAATAACATGCTCGAGGCTATCCACAGGTCCTTGCCTGCAATATCGATCTATTCTGGACTAGGATCCATGAGTTGATGCAAGAAATCAAATTCACTTAAACAACGTAATCTTTTGATATAATCTCCGGTTGACATACGGTGAGGAGAAACATTTGGTACAATAGTTGTCCCTACTGACATCGAATATAAAGGAGATTGGGATGACCTAACCTCTTGTGCCAAAGCTCCTCCTCGGACATCTTATTTTCACAATTCATTTTTTCAATGTGGAGTAGTGTGTTTAGAGGCATCAGAATATATGTACCAACAGGAGGAAACTAAATGGATAGCCAAGGTAGTTTCTGCAATTGGTTGACCTCCTTAGTCAGGACTCAGTCACAAGCAAAACATCCACAAGAACACTTAATAAGATGAGGAGAAAATATCAAGTCACAGAAAGTAAAATACAATTATGCACCTCAAACAAGTTGCATCTACAACAGAGTTATACACTTATACCAATGTCTGTGTGTCCATTGATAGAGAAGGAACCTTTGTCTGTATGGTATAGAAGAGCACAGAAATCAATGTCTCAGAAACTAGCAAAGAAAGCTCTGATAGCTGATACTTTATCTACTGTCAAATATATTTCATGAATCTGCTGTACTGTGAGTATCTGCACAGCCAAGACAGCCTTGTCCAATATTCTAGCTTAACCACATCATTCCTGACAGGCCTGGCTACAAGAAGAATTATTTTGTACATACACTTCACAAGCAGTATACTTAAATGTCAATTATTTATCATCTCATATGTAGTGCACATTGCAACATGTAGGAATCCGTACAATTAGACCAATAAACTCTAGCAGTCCTTAAAAGCTTAAAGTTATCCAGCCTAATCAATGATGATACATCTTCATTAGCTACATAATAATTGTTCACTACTACTTATGACTGCCACTCAGCAGATGTAGTTTCATCACTCTTCGATGAAGACTCTCGTTTCTAGCTGGTATGTCTTGGTGAAAAAAAATGGCCAACTGAGATAAGTGGACAAGATACTACAAAAGGTTGATGCTCCCACAAGAAAGTTCATAACCACAATTTGAAGCTGAATGGCTTCTAACGGGGAAGCGCCTCCCATTATAAGCCCCGTCATGGCCCCTGGCAAAGCGATGAGTCCAACAGTCTTTGCATTGTCCAAAACTGGAGATAATGCTACAACTAGTGCTCTTTTGACTTGCTTATGGGTTGCTTGTCTTGGAGTGGCTCCAAGTGCCAAGGCAGTTTCTACCTGCAAATGTAACCAACAGTGTTCAGATCTATGATGCCTTTTGGTCATAATTTGAAGCTTTTCTAGACTCATTAAAAACTTGTTCAAAGAACTACGACATTAAGAAAACAATGTGTGTGACCTAGGACTTGCTATCCAAGTCATGAATCCTATTTGAAGAGATTGCATGGGTTAGAAGCAGCAGCTGACCTGATTTTGTTGAAGTCTCAAGTCATCTCTCAACCGTTTCAAAGTCACTCCAGTGACAGTCATTGCACTACCAACCATCATGCCTGTGACAGGAATAGCATAACGAGGGGTGAGGGGGAAAACTCGAAGAAGAACTAGCATTATCATGGTGAGAAAAGTTCCTGCTAGAATAGAGGCTCCTGCTATGTATGCACCCTTTGGCACATGTTTTGCTCTTTTTCCTGCGGTGTAACCTGCCACTAAAACCTGCACAAATGAATGAATGTGTGTGTGTGTGAGAGAGAGAGAGAGAGAGAGAGAGAGAGAGAGAGAGAGAGAGAGAGAGAGAGAGAGAGAGAGAGAAGCCCTGTATTGAAGACAAGTGGGCATATTCGCCGTACATAGCTGCCACAATTCTCCTACGAACGTCAAATGTATGATAATTTATACATGGACCATATACCAGAGCCCTATATACACCAGCCTACATTTGTTAAAAACCTAGAAATGCTAGTTCGATAGATCAACTACTGCAACACCACCTACAATTCAAAATGTAGTACGAAACCTAGTTGCACATCTTCTTATCAAGCAGTGTATTTGGCATAGGAGTATGAAATTTTTTTGACATATTTCAAATGCTCACATGATCGAACATACAAACGGGATGAAGGAAAGTACAGCAGCAACATTGTCTACATACACTTTTCTTGTCCGTCGATGAAACGGTTTCAGTCTTTAGGGTTTGTTTTGGGATGGATTTTATTTCTAGCCTTGTATTATGGCAAGACAAAGTGCTCTTTTTAGTGTTTAGGCAATGTAGATTACAATTTATCTTGAATTCTGACTCGAGAGTTGGAACTCCTGAGTCCCACCTATCACTATTGTCATGATCCATACTACATACTACATACCTTGATGGTTTGAATCGGGAAAGAATCAACAAACCCCGAGAAAGAATTGGTGAAACAGTTATTGGGCTTTTTTTGGGGGGGGGATTTTGTTTTTGACCTTCTATTATGACAAAAACACACTAAGTTCTAACTAATCTTAAAACTAACACTTCAGTAACTTCCAAATTCTCTCCCTCACACAAAAAACAACAACATTACTAAACAAAATGGTAGATTTGTTTAAAACCCAAAAAAAGTAAAAAATAATAATAGTTAGGTATAATTCAATGAAAATCTGTTTCATATAGTCCGTTTGAAACAGGGGCCATTCAAAACGGAGTTTCATTGAAAGAAACACGTTTCAGTGAAACTATGCCTTCATTGCCCATGATTGTTCATGTTGCCTAACCTATAAAAATATCCGAAGAGAGACTAGATTGGGGCAAGAAAATCATAGCCTACATCAATCAGAGGCTGCCACTAGAGACAGCAATCAGAAGCTGCTTACTACACATGACTGAGCTGAGGTAAAAGGTACTCCAAAGCTAGGTAGCTTTTTTCTTATTTTGTAACATGCACTATTACAAGTGCCACATCGTGTTTCAAAAAGATAATAATGAAAAGTTTATAGATGATGATGCAAATAATGAAATTTAAACGATAACCTTTTTGTTGGTATGCTGGTTTTTAAAACTTTTAAATATTTTGTTTAAAGATTATTTGTAACATGCAAATAATCTTTAAACAATATATTTAAAAGTTTATATATTTAAATAATGTACCAACAAAAAGTTTATATATGATGATGCAAATAATGAAATTTAAACAAAAACCTTTTTGTTGGTATGCTGGTTTTTAAAACTTTCTAGGATCAACATCAAGATCAACCTGTTTTTGACATTGAAAGAGAACCGTAGGAAACATTAATCACTTGGAAACTTATACTCCCTAGAAAATAATATACATGGTAAAAAAAAAAGAAAAAGATCTATTCCATAAAGCTTTCAATCTGTAGGGGCCCATTATAGTCAATTAACCAGTCATTTCTCTAATGAATGCCAAAATATAAGTTACAAGCCCAAGAGTTGGCCAACCAAATGACAGATACTAACAAGTGCAAACTGATGGTCTGTAATATGTATGAATGTCCCTGTCCATAATACTTGACCTACAATTATGCTTATCACGCAGATGATGCAGCTGCATGTGCAGAGCAAACCAACATACCTTCATGCAAAACAGTGCCGGACTGGGAGCACGTGGTAAACTTTAAAATATTTTGTTTAGAGATTATTTGTAACATGCAAATAATCTTTAAACAATATATTTAAAAGTTTATATATTTACATAATGTACCAACAAAAAGTTTATATATGATGATGCAAATAATGAAATTTAAACAAAAACCTTTTTGTTGGTATGCTGGTTTTTAAAACTTTCTAGGATCAACATCAAGATCAACCTGTTTTTGACATTGAAAGAGAACCGTAGGAAACATTAATCACTTGGAAACTTATACTCCCTACAAAATAATATACATGGTAAGGAAATGGGAAAGATCTATTCCATAAAGCTTTCAATCTGTAGGGGCCCATCATAGTCAATTAACCAGTCATTTCTCTAATGAATGCCAAAATATAAGTTACAAGCCCAAGAGTTGGCCAACCAAATGACAGATACTAACAAGTGCAAAATGAGAAAGCAATAGATAAGGGAAGGAAAACTGGTGTTAAGGCAGTTACAACAGTTGATTCAAAAACTGGTGAGCATGTTGTTGTGCCACCTATTTTAGACAAAGGTAAAGGAAAGATAGATCTAGATCTTGATGCCTCAAGTCAGATCTCTGTGAAGTCACAATCACCGATGGCAAAGAAATCCAAAAGTAAAACTAAGATTAACCCCTTCGAACAAGGAGAGGGAGGAATAAACTTTATTTGGGTGAGAGATCAATTTCAATCAATAGTAGAGCATACAGTGATGGAGAAGATCATAGATGAAGTGAAATGGGGAGGAGTGCAAAAATTGCATAAAGATCATAGGAAGTGATGGGGATAGTCTCCACGAACCGCGGTTCAAACCAGTCGAACCTGGGTCCGGTTTGAACCGGGATCCGATTCAAACCGGACTGATGAAGTTCCTCGAGCCCAAATCGAACCATTGCAAAGAGAGAGAGAGAGAGAGAGAGAGAGAGAGAGAGAGAGAGAGAGAGAGAGAGAGAGAGATTTATTAATGTCTTTTCCATGCCAAAAGGCATATAAAAAGAGAGAGAGAGAGAGAGAGAGAGAGAGAGAGAGAGAGAGAGAGAGAGAGAGAGAGAGAGATTCATCATCTTTTCCATGCCAAAAGGCATATAAAAAGATTACTACATGTACATGTCAAGTATGTGGTAACAATGGGATCGTATGAAACGTCTCCAAAACGATAACAGAAATAACATATCTAAATACTATGAACTGAAATAGATGTGATGATTTATGAAATATGAAACATGAAACATGTGGGAGCATATATACGGCTAAATGTCATGAATAAGGTATGATATTGTCGTCCAATCCTATCTTGCTGATGCTATAGAAAGATGTAATACGGGATGCAGCATGAAGGACCATTGGTGGTCGCTAACGCTGTCTAGGAGGATGAAGTCTCCTCGTGATAGGTCGAGTAGCTCGTGCTGCAACATGAGTATGAGTGGGACGCTGTCTCTAATCTCTATGGGCAGGTAAGTCATCATCATCATCATCATCGCCATCAAATACTAGGTCTCGTCGTCTCCTCCTGGAGAAGAAAGGGGTAATATGAGGCTGAGAAACATGACTTTGCTGGGTTGTCTGACATAAATCCTATCGCAGTATAAACATCTCTCGTATCATGAGTGCAACGCATCGGGAGTCCCCATAGGCTATGAGGGATCGTAGAGTGACAGGCGTGTCACAAAACAAACAATGCTATCTTCCTCTGATCTCATAATATACAGGGCGCCTAAAGATAGAGTGCTCCTCCGACTCCACCTCATCCAAGGAACATAACTGGAAAATCCGCTCCTCAGGCCGTCATGAGGCTCTGGCTGATGGTGATGAACAGACTGCACGTCTCGGTCTGGTAGGTGGCCGCTGAGTTTTCACAGCCTTCTTCCGTGTCAGGATATCAATCTCATCCTATGATATCTCCTCTCTATCCATCTTCTGTAAGAAATGTGTGATGAGAGTCTGACTATAAACATTATCCAGGGGAGAGAGGAGTGTCTCTAAAAAGATAATAACAACAGCATCAGATCTCATAGTAAATAGGACATCTGAAAAAGAAATGTGGCTCATCCTCTACCTCCTGCATTGAGCATAACTGGAAATCCGTTGTGGTCTGGGTGTGTTAGTATAACGGCCCTTCTCAATAGCAAGCTGATGTGAGGAGACACGAAGCTGCCCAATACAATATCAAAGACCATATGATAGCCACAGGTTTAAGAAAATCAACACTAAGTGAGTCAATATCTTCAGCTTTGTGACTTTGGGCTCGTTTAATAGCATCTTCAATCAAAGGAGGGGTAAACAATGTAAAATTAGTAGGTCTCGATGAGAGAGTAATAGGGGTGGAATCAACAGTGTAGAGACATGTACCATACTCCACCCAAGACTCAATAGGGTGGTAGGATACTAAAGTCACATGTGTGTAATCAGAGCTGGTGATCCAATGAAGTAGTCAACCACACTATGTCCACCACCATGAGAGAGAGAGAGAGAGAGAGAGAGAGAGAGAGAGAGAGAGAGAGAGAGAGAGAGAGAGAAAGAAAGCTTTACTAATGTCTTTTTGATGCCAAAAGGCATATAAGACTAAAAAGTACATGTCAAGTGTGTGGTAACCATGGGAGCGTACAAAACGTTTCCAATATGTATCTATGTCAAGATGTCAAGACTGCAGAGCCTGTGCTGCTGCTGCTGTACTGATACTATAGAAAGATGTAATGCGAGCCACAGCATGAGAAAGAGCTGGAGCCTGCTGGTGTCGTCTGTGGGCATGAGCATGAGCATGAGCATGTGTAGCAGTGGAATGCCTCTGTGTATGATGTCTGGTGATCCTGGTAGTAACGCGATGGTGGGGAGTACACTGTCTCTGGTCTCTATGAGCATGTGAGTGGCTATCATCCTCATCGTCGTCGTAATCCTCCTCCGACACTAGATCACGTGATCTGCGCCTAGTAAACAATGAAGTGATCAATGGCTGTGAGGTAGAATGTTGTGGTGTCCCGTATAAACCTCTTCGTAGTATGAACATCTCACGTATCATCAGAGCGACACATCGTGGGTCCTCCTCATAGGCCACGAGAGAGCGTAGAGTGGTAGGCATGTCTCGAAACAGGCAGTGATACCGCCCTCTGATCTCATAGTATACAGGGCTTCGGAAGATAAAGTGCTCCTCAGACTCCACCTCACCTAGAGAGCATAACTGGCAAATCCGCTCCTCTCTGGGAATGCCATGAAATCTCCCAGTCTCAATAGCTAGCTGATGAGAAGACACCCTAAGCTGTCCCAGTGTGAATCTGAGGCAATGTGATAGTCCCGAATCCAAGTAGCGTGGCATAACCGGGGCCCCTGATGTATCCAGCTCCAAGAAATGGGTCTGGTAGAAAGCTGGCTTAACCCCTAACTGATTATGCCAAGTCCGCTCTAGGTATGTGCGATAGAGGAATCGTCTGATATACTGGTGGGTGCTTGAGGGTAGCTCTGTGATGGAGATATCAAATGAATCAAGTAGGAGGTGAGATGCTTGAGAGAACCATGATAACCCGTAGCCCTGATCATGAAGATGCTGAAGAGAGTAGGTGATGAGCTAAAGAGCTGTCTCGATCTGTAAAGGTGAAACTGCAAACTCAGCCAAGAGAATCTCATGTGGAATAGAAGGTTTTGCTTGAATCAGCCGGGCTAGCATGGTGGTCTGTATTCGTGAAAGACTGGCCCAATATGAGGAGGGGAGACCTGTACACCATCTCTGCCGCATATAGAGCCGTAGGGGTGACAATGCTATCAAAGAGGCAACACTTACTGCGGGCATCCTGGATGGACTTCCGGAAACAAAATCGCTCTAGCTGAACAAGGGAGGCATGCCCCTTGTTACGAGCTCGTGACCAGTGACAAACCCTAGAGAACACAGATAGGTCAGATACCACAGTCAGGGTCGTGTCCAATGTACATGACCAACAGGGCAAGACAGTGTGAGTAGTGTGCCCCAGCACGGTCCATAGCCATGGCGGGCCTAACACAGCCTAGGGACCCTGTCAGCAGGATAGGGCCCCTAGTTGGGTCCTGACGTGCAGTCGGGCCACGTCAGTGCCACGTGGCCGACACTTGGCAGTTGCATGCTACCAGTCCTCACACTGGGCTAGGAGGGGCTTACTCTATATCAGGGAGTAGGCAAGGTTGGGTGGATGAGTTAGTGTTTGCCCTACTGTGGTGTTAGGATCTATTACACTGGTATCAGAGCCATCTCCATCCTAGGGAGTTCAGGAGCAGCAGTAGAGAAATCTATCAGAAGATAGGAAATATTTCTCAGTTTCTCAGAAAAGATTAGAGGAGGAGAATCGCTGTAGGTGCAGCCTTCAAACCCTTGAAATTCATTGAGAATTTACAATTCTAGGAAGTAAAATTCTTATGTAGGTAAGTCGCTGGACAGGTAGCAATATATCTCTATTTTTAGGGATCTGATTGTAGTTTTCAGAAAGGAATTTCAGTAGAGCTGAGCGGATTCTGGAAAGGAAGGATAGTACAGGTCCATCGCTGTAGAAACAGCAAGCTATCTCTGAATTTCCAGAAGAATCTGAGAAATTTTGAGAGGATTTCAGAGCAAACTTCCCTAGCAGGGCCAACGCTGGACAGGGTAGCGAAAAAGTTAAATTTCATCCTTGTGTTTTGAGATTTCTCAATAGTTTGAGTTTCAAACTAGTTTGCCATAGACCAGCGACCTACTACCTGAGTTCAGATCAGAGATTCAAGCGAAGATTGGGCCTTAAATTTCAGAAAATTGGGACAGATAGGTGGCTGTCCAGCCAGCAAGGGCAGAGATACAAAAAATTCCGGATTTCTTGTTGTAAAATTCCGGTTTTCACTCGGTTTGTTGGAGCCCCACACCTGAAATCAGTTCAGTCAGCTACTCAACTCAGGAGCCGGGAAATTTGACACCGTTTTGAAGCTTCAAACTGGGATTTTCCGGGACAGCAGGTCTGAAATCTTGGGAAAAAGAGTTGAGAGGGTTCTTCTTCGTAATTTCTTTGGAAGGACAGTCCTCAGACCTTTCCCTTGTACAGTTGTAAATTAGTCTTTTTGACTTTTTTTCCTTCAGAAGTTAAGGTACCTCTCTTTCAGTTCCGAAGATGACCACTCCTCAGGGACCTGATCAACCCCCGGACAGAGGCTTCGACAAACTTGAAACAGAAGCCTTGGCTTACAGTAAAGGGAAGGAACCCATGGAATTGGAAGAACAGGAACAGTTCGCCGAAGAACTCGACGAACTGGTTACCAAGGAGCAGTTTCTCCAGTTGGTAACAGAAGTGGATGAACTGAAGTTGGCATTAGCCAATTTCAAGTCCAGTGTGGATGACTCGTTCGTTGAACTCGAGCTTGATTTTGAGTTCTGCGAAAGGAAGCCTTCCCTCCACTTCTCAGTTGTCTCCTTCTCCACTTCCATCAGTTTCGGGTGAGACTTTACGGTCTCACCCCAGTGTCTTTAAAGATTTAAAGCCTCTCTTCAGATGGGATTAAGATGGACCCAAATAAGGTTAAAGCCATACTCAGTTGGCTGAGACCTCAGAATATTTTGGAACTTCAGATCTTTCTTGGTTTGGCGGGATATTACAGACGACTTGTCAAGGAATATGCTCATATAGCAGTTCCCATGACAAATCTTCTTAAGGGGAAGGGAAAGGAGTTCATTTGGGAGTCCGCACAGCAGGAGAGCTTTGATGCTCTCAAAACAGCCTTAGCTACAGCACCAGTTCTAAAAGTCGTCGACCCCAATCAGCCATTTGTGGTCGAAACAGATGCTAGCGACTTTGCAGTAGGTGCTGTGCTAACTCAGGGTGGACGACTAGTTGCGTTCGAGAGTAAAAAACTGGAGCCAGCTCAGACTAGATACAGTGCCTATGAAAAGAACTCTTTTCTATAGTCCATGCCCTTAAGACTTGGAGGCATTATTTGTATGGGGCCAAGTTTGAGGTCCTGACAGACCATGAGAGTCTCAGATACCTTTGCAATCAACCTGAGCTTAGAGGTCGGAAAGCTCGTTGGGCAGAGTTGATGCAAGAGTTTGACATGTCTATCAGATATAGACGTGGAAAATTCAATACCGTAGCAGATGTCCTTAGCAGAATGCCTATGATAAACGAGCTGAGTTTTACTCAGATTCGTAATGAGTTACTCGAGTCCTTGAGAGGGAAATGCCAGCATGATGCATTCTTCTCTACTATCTGGAACTCACTCCAGAGCAGACAGTTACAGACTCCAGAACCAATTCCCGGGGCTGGTGCCAGTTCATCCAAGAATACGGCAGCTTTCGTTGAGGATGATGATGAGTCCGAGTATACGTCGTCAGATGACGTTGAGGATTCTGAGCCTGTATTACCCAAGCAAACCCCAGTGGTTGAGGTCAGTTGACTCAAGGATTCAAATGGAAACAGTATTCCATTCAGGATGAGTACTTGCTCTATAGAGATAGAGTGTGTGTCCCCAATTCAGAGGATTATAGGCAGCAGGTCCTATATGAATGTCATGACAATCCTAGTGCGGGACACCCAGGCATACAGAAGACCTATGAGCTTCTTCGTAGGCAATTTTTCTGGCCCAGTATGAAAAAGGACGTCCAACAGTATGTAACCAGTTGCCAGAAATGTCAAGTAAACAAAGCAGAGCGTTTATAGGCAGGAGGGTTGTTACATCCCTTAGAAATACCAGCTGGTAAATGGGAGAGTATCTCCATGGATTTTATAGTAGGCCTGCCTAAAACCCAAAAGGGTAATGACGCTATATGGGTCACAGTTGATCGTCTGACCAAAATGGCTCATTTCATTCCGACCAAAACAACCGTTAGAGCTCTAGAGTTAGCGAGGTTGTTTGTAGACGGGCTATTTAAATTGTACAGTCTACCTTCCGGCATAGTCAGCGACCGAGACAGTAAGTTTACTGGAAATTTTTAGAGGGCAGTATTCCATCATCTCCATACTAAACTTAATATGAGTACCACCGACCATCCACAGACGGACGGTCAAACAAAGAGGGTAAATCAGGTGCTGGAGGATATGCTTCGTGCATACGTCAGCAAGAGGCAGACTAATTGGGAGGAGTATCTCTCAATATTAGAGTTTGCTTACAACAGTACCAAACATTCAGCTACGGGATACAGCCCATTTATGCTGATGTACGGTTTTCAACCACGGTCACCCACAGCTGTAGGGTTTAAACAAGAAAAAGTTGTGAAGCAGCCAGAAACTTTTCAGAGGACCTAAACCAGATGATAGAACATGCTAAGCGTAGGATTAGGCAGTCCCAGGATCGAGCCAAACATTATGCAGATCCACACAGACGGGATGTGCAGTTCTCCACTGGTGAGAAAGTCTACTTGAGAGTCCCAGTCGACTCTAAAACCCTCAAATCAGGAGTGTGTGCTAAGTTGTCTCCAAGGTATTGTGGTCCCTTTACCATCAATAGGAGACTAGGCGAGGCCACGTATGAACTAGAACTCCCACACAGCAGTAAGGGTTTTCCAGTCTTTCATGTAAGTCAGTTACGAAAGGCCTTAACCAGATCAGACAATCTGGTAGGGGACAATGTTCTAGTTCTCCCATTGGATCCTCAGCAACCTCCACATGAACCAGAGGAGATTCTTGATAGTAGAGAGACGCAGACTCGTCATACTCTATATCGAGAATATCTGGTTAAGTGGAATGATCAGCCTGTTGAGAATGCCACTTGGGAAAGAGGCAGCGTCCTTCGCAAGATTTTTCCAGACTTTGTCTTAGAGGACCAAGACGGTTCTTAAGGGGGAGGGAGTGTTACAAGCTCGTGACCTGTGCCGAACCCTAGAGAACACAGATAGGTTAGATACCACAGTCAGGGTCGTGTCCAGTGTACATGACCAACAGGGCAAGACAATGTGAGTAGTGTGCCCCAGCACGGTCCGTAGCCATGGCGGGCCTAACACAGCCTAGGGACCCTGTCAGCAGGATAGGGCCCCCAGTTGGGTCCCGACGTGTAGTCGGGCCACGTCAGTGCCACGTGGCCGACACTTGGCAGTCCTCACACTGGGCTAGGAGGGGCTTACTCTATATCAGGGAGTAGGCAAGGTTGGGTGGATGAGTTAGTGTTTGCCCTACTGTGGTGTTAGGATCTATTACACCCCTTCCCCAGTCGAGTGGTGGCGGCCTGTCTCATGCTAAACATAGGACCTGAGAAGAGGATCCCCAGGTATGTGTAGGAAGGGACCACCTCTAAAACTTGTCCACCCAAAGTAAGCTCCTGTCGCTGCATGAATGCTCGTGAAGTGTTGAAGACCATAACCTTGGTCTTCGCAATGTTCACCCCTAGGCCCCATCTGGTACAAAACTCATGTAGGCAGTCCAATTGTCGCTAGAGACCCTCTCTGGTTGGTGAGACCAATACCACATCATCGGCACAAAGGAGGATAGCAATCAAGATGTCCCCAAGCTGGCAACTAGCACCGCCACACTGTGTAATGACTAGCTCCAACTCATCAATGTACCGGCCAAAGAGGACTGGTGAGAGGGAACAACCCTGCTTCACCCCAATAGTGCTCCAAATGTGATCGGATATGCCACTGCTATGCCGGAAACATCCCATGACATGCTCATAAAGTGCCATTACAGCAAGAACGATCTCGGTGGAGAAGCCAAGGTCTCGGAGTCTCTGGATGAGCAATGAGCGAGGAACGGAATCAAAGACTTTCCTGAAGTCCACAAAACAACAGTAAACCCTCTCTCTCCTGTGCTTAGCTTCCTCAATAAGTGCCCGCAATGTGAAGATGTGGTCTACAGTAGAGTAGTGGGCTCAAAAACCTGCCTGACCCATGGCATGTAATCTCCTAGTCTCCGCCTCTGTGCTCACAACCGACTGTAGGATAGTACCATATAGTTTCGCCAGGACGTGTCCAATCATGATGGTGCGGTACTTACTCGGAATCATGGGGTCACCATTTTTATGGATGGGGTGGATAATGTTAGTGCACCAGGATGAAGGGAAACCGGAAACAACTATGGAATTAAGAAGGGTGGCTATGGTGGGGGCAAGTAAGTCAGAGGCATGGGAAAGGAGCTCAGATTCAAGGTCTTCAATATCTCTGGCCTTGTGGGACTTCATCTTCTTAATGGCTGCAAGTACCATGTCAGAGGTGAAGTAGGAGAACTCGGATGGTCGTGAAGATATAGAGATCGGCTAGTCGGTAGGGACGGTATACAAGCTGGTAGCATAATCGCTCCAAATGCGAAGGTCTTCCAGGAGAGGTGGTGGAGAGCGAGGGATGAACTCACGCCAAAAAGCGCCCGAAGAAGAACTGAAAAGAAGGTCAATAAGACGTTTCCCTTCAGAATCGTCATAGGAACACTTCTTACGATGGAGAACACGACGGTAGGAGCGTCTGGAAGATCGAAGCAAATGTGGGGCATGGATACGTGAATAGGTTACTGATTGATGAAGGGAACGGCACTCGGTATCGTACCATGGAGGGTGCAATGGTCGAGGTGTGCGGCGAGTCTTTTTGGGATGGGGTTTTGTGGGGAGGGTTAGTGATGCAGCCGTGTGGAGAGAGGTGGTGAGGAAAGCAGCCTGGGTGTCGATTGAATGGTCATGAGGAAAGGAATGTAAAAGTGAAGCCAAGGACTGACGGTACAAAGGCATGTAAGTGAGATCAAATATGTATGTGGGTGCGCGCGTAAGCGTGGATGGTGTAGATGAATGAGTGGGTGGAAGGTGGCCAATATCGAAGGAGAGAAATGAGTGATCCGAAAGGGTGGTGGGAGAGACGTGGAAGTCAGAGACTGTGGGTATAAAGGATGGTGACCCCATGAGATAGTCAACGACACTATGTCCTCCACTGTGAGAACAAACCAACTACCATCTATTGCGATAATATTAGCTACATTCAATCCTTGATTTCATTCTAAGACTAGACATATAAAAGTTCAATTTCATTTTGTTCGAGAGAAAGTACATCTAAAGCATGTAGAGCTAATTTACTGTTTGACGAATAGTATGGTAGCTGATATCTTCACTAAGGCTTTGTCTAATTACAAGAATATTATGTTTAAGAAAATGTTGAATTTGAAGATTATTTAATGTTTGAAGTCAAATTAAGGGGGAGTGTTGCAATTTTAATTCAAAAGCTTTGTCTTCACCGAATCTAGGCTTTCAGCTAGAGCCTTATTCGGGGGAGAAGAAAGAGAAGAAGCTTGAGGTTGTGGATGACTGGTTAACTAAGTGGACCAATTATTTCAATCTACATGCAATTCCTGAAGAGAAAAAGATTGAGAGCGTGGTTCTGTTCTTCCGAGGAAAGGCTTCGTCGTGGTAGCGTGACTTGCAACCCAAGCCCACTACATGGGAAAAATTCATGGGAAGAATTCATGGAAGTCTTCAAAAAATCGTTTGTGGTTGTGGACAATTCGGAATATTACCAAAGATTCGTAAGTTGCAAAATGGGGACGCGGAGTTTAGACTCTTACCTGCAAGAATTTATGGATTTATGGAATCATTTTATTCAAAACTGGCACTCTGGCAATTTATCCTAGGTCTGCCAGTAGATTATCAGAATGAATGTAAGCGAAATGCGCTTCAAACTTTCGATGATGTTGTACGAATCACAAAAGCTTATGATTCCACGGTAGTGGCATCCAGGGAGCAGTTTCGGGCTAATCCATCAGTACACAACCCGAAAAAGATGAAGGATTCCGGATGTGTGCTGGTTTTCAGACGAGATTCGGTCATTATGAATTTCTAGTGCTTCCTTTTGGGTTGATGAATGCACCTGCGACATTTCAACAGATGATGAACGACATATTTCGTCCACATCTGGGTCAATTCGTAGTTGTATCTCTAGATGATATTCTCATCTACAGTAGGACTCTTAAGGAGCATATTAGATTATCTTAAGACTATCTTGAGGATTCTTAGAAGAGAAAAGCTATTTGCTAAAGAATCCAAGTGTGAGTTCTTTAAGAATGAGTTAATATACCTTGGTTATAAGATCACCCCTGATGGGTTGAAAATAGATGAGGATAAGGTCAAGACAGTGCTTGAGTGGCCGATACCGAAGAGGGTTAGAGAAGTTAAATCTTTTCTCAATTTTACAATTTTCTTTCGTAAGTCTATAGAGGATTATGCGGTCACAACACCTCTAAATAATCTGACTAAAGGTAGAGTTAATAAGAAATAAAAGACAGGTAAACCTAGTCCACCTATTGAATGGAATGAAGAACTAAATCAATGTTTTGAGAAACTCCAACATATGGTTGCTTCAGCTCTTGTTCTACAGATCGCAAATCCAAACTTACCTTATGTTGTACGAATTGACTAAAGTGATTCGACGATAGGAGCGGTTCTTTTACTAGGCCGATAGCGTTTAAGAGCAAGAAACTTACCGGACCTCAGTTGCGTTATACAACTCAGGAGGAGGAGTTATTTGTTGTGATACATGCACTTAAAACCTGGAGGCATTACCTTTATGGTATCAATTTATAGTGTATACAAATCAACAACCTCTAAAATACTTTTGCAATCAACACGATCTGAGAGGTTGTTAACTTAAAGGCGGGAGGGTTGTTACCCCTTAGATGTCCCTCAGAAACGATGGGAAAGCATATCTATGGGATTTTGTAGTTGGACTTCCAAAGACCCAACGTCAGAATGATTCTATTTGGATTGTTGTGGATAGGTCAACTAAGTTAGCTATGTTCGCACCAATAAAGTCAACTGCAAAGGCTTCGGATTTAGCCCAAATCTTTGTTAAAACATTATTAGGCTTTATGGACTTCCAAGTGATATTGTTAGTGACAAGGATCCTAAATTTATAGGTCAATTTTGGTCAGCTGTATTCCATAAGCTAGAAACCTCGCTTAGTTTTACTTCTACTGATCATCTTGAATCAGATGGACAGACTGAGAGAACTAATCAGACTATGAAGGATATGTTGAGGACATATGTATCTCACAGGCAATCTCAATGGGAGGATTACATTCCTTTAATGGAGTTTGCTTACAATAGTAGAAAACATTATGCTACAGATTATAGTCCGTTTATGCTAATGTACGGTTTTCAACCTAGATCTTTAGTAAATGTGGAGACAAAATCTGTTAAGATCTAGAAAGTTGCGGATTTCATGCATGATATGCACGAAATGTTGCAAACAGCACGTGATTGTATCCGTAGTGCTCAAGATAGAGCTAAGCACTATGCCGATCTTAAAAGATCTCCCAGAGATTTTAAAGTTGATGACTGGGTATATCTTAGAATTCCAAAAGATTCTAGGACTATGTGTACAGGGAAGCATAATATGTTGTCTATTAGATATTGTGGACCGTTTCAGATTATAAAAAAAATTGGTCCTTTAGCTTATGAACTTGATCTTCAAGGTAAGTCGACTGCTCATCCAACGTTTCATGTAAGCCAATCAAGATTAAGTTTACATGAAGGTGATGCAGCTATGAGGATCTTATCCATTTGGAGGATTTATCGCTCAGTGTACCTTTGGAACCTAAAAGAGTACTCAAAACCAGAGATAAACAATTGAGAAATCGTCCTATCTCTGAGCGCCTAATTAGGTCGAAGGGTTGAAAGCATAAAAAAGAACTTCCTCGAGGACAGAAGTAGTTCAAGGGGGGAAGAATGTTACGTCCATGTCCTGCATGAAGGATTCGGAATAGTCCGGTACTCCAATGTACAAGAATATTAGTTACGCCACATCATTCCGGTCTAGGCCATGGCCCAAATGCTCTAATTGGACCTATGGGGCTAGTGCATGGTGATTGACAACTTTTTGTGCAAGAATATGAGATCAAATGCTTTTGCATGGTCTTGGGTATCCTAGAGTAAATATTCCTCAGCTTTTGGAATCTATATCTTTGGTAGGAACTAACCCATCCCCTCATTCAGATTTCTTTTTTCAAAAGCCAAGATCTTCTCCTCTCTTGCACTCAGTCACCGTGGCTCGGGGGTGAAGCGGTTAGGGATATCACTATCCGTTTCCTATTGGTTGGGTGGTTTGGCTCCACAGGTATCCTTTTGGTTGCATGCAATAGGATCTTAAAAGACATGCTTAGCCATGTTCCTTGTAGGAGGATCTCAAAACCAGTGTCATACCGATGGTGTTGTTTGTTAAACAGCTGTGTTATTCTTATGTGATGGCATATCTCTGATGAATGTTCAAACCTTAACCAGCAAGTTGAGTCACTCTTACTCACAATGAACATAAGATGTGTTGTAAGAAAATTCAGGCATCACTCTCTATCATAGGTTCATATAAGGAATTGGTAAAATACAACACTAGCAGTAAAATAATTTCAAAAGTCGTGTGGAACTGTTTGATAACTTGTACAGTTAGCAGGGCAGGTAATTTTTGTGGATAGGATTTTTCCACCATGGAACAGATTTCCAATTTAGATCAAAAAAATTGAATAAAGTGTATGGTTATGGCTGCCACCCTGCATGCTATCATTATGGAGGCCTAGGTTAGTTACCATGTGTCAAGGCTATCAAAGCCTGCCTCAATGGGATTTAAAGGAAACGTGAAGAGATTCTTCAACCTTTCAAACATCTTTTAGCCAGATAGAGGTAAATATACTTGAAGCTAACCATGCTAATATGCTCCTTCACCAACATACTCCCATTGACATACCTTAATGCAAGAAATAGTAGGGTAGGAGAGGCTATAAACCTTGGACCTTTTCCCAGTAAAAATCAGCTGTAGGAATGACGCTTGTCAATCAGCAAAGACAAATACATAAACGAGAGTGCCAATGAATTTCTGTACTGCACATACTTCTTTGTTAGGAGTGTTCCAACTTCATAGAAAAGAAACTCAAACGCTAATTAGAAGAACAAACCGAATTCACGGGCCATTGTAAAAGAATGGCATAGATTTGTAGGAAAAATTGAAAGCTGAATAAATGAACTACGCGACTTACGTACTAGTTTGAAGTTTAACTAAACCTGAAGGTTTTGAACAGATGTTTAAACTTTTTTTGTTCAGGACATAATAAACGACTACATACCATGAAGATGTAGGCCAGAAATATATAGAAGACATGGTTCTGCTGAAAGATGAACTCCAGAACAAAACCGATAATTGAAAGTTGCACAAATGCTCGGAAAATTGAGTAGATCATCTCCTTCTCCAAATCCAGCTTCTGGAAAAATGACATCAAAACAGCTAGCACCACTATGACCAAGGCAGCCAGTGGCTTCAACATTCCCAAAGCAAAGGCTATCCACACAGAGTCGGACTGACCATGAAAGATGTTGCCTGTCGACATGTTGCCGCTGACTTCCTCCCCGGCACAAAACTGAAGAGTTTTGACTTATCTGCAATACTTGCTAGAAGCCTCACCCTTTCAATTACGTCCTTTGCAAATTGCAGGCCACACACAATGAGACTAGTACAGCATCAATCTCGCTCATTACACAGAGTTTGATGGAACACTCCTTTGCTCTTCTATATTTACGTAACAAAGCATACAAGGATATCGCTTCTAAGAAAACTTCAATACTGATTTACTACTCTGTGAATTGAACACCAAACTCGCACAGCCTTCACAAGCATTGCTCTGTTAAAGTGAAAATGGTACCACAAAGAATCAGTTTACCGCTTATATAATTGAATTGCCGCTCATTATATTGATTGAATAAAGAACCGTAAAAGCTTTCACAAACATTGCTCTGCTAAAACCGAAAGGAATGAAAATGACACGGGCATTTCGCTCATTGCATCAAATAATCGTTGCAGAATTGCCCTTCTCTTCTGTTACATACATGCATTTTCCAAGAGGTACTCCGATCGTCCTACCGCAGCGCAGCGCAGCGCACCCCACCTTCTGACTCGTCCCCCCTCCCCCCCCCCCCCCGTCACAAATAAAGACAATCGTAAACAGACGGAGCTTAGCTCCGTCGGTACCATATACCACAACCTCCGTCCCCGTCAGTTACTTTACAGTGAGGATCACCTGGTGCAGGAAAACCTGATCATCGGCATTGGGCACCAGCCACCGCCACCTCCACCTCGACACGACAGGATTTCTGCCACGTAGCTTTGCACTTCTTTTTTCTTCTTCTTATCCTGGGCTCTTTCAATGGGATTGCGTGGCTCTTTCACACTCTTTTAACATTTTGGTAATAATAATAACAATAGCATAGTAAGAATAAACTTCTTTTACGTTATATTAATAAAAGATGGGAAACTCATCCGAGTACAAACTACATGTACATAGCGTAAAGGTGAATTGAGATATTCTACATTAACTATGACAAAGCAACAAACTCACAAAGTAGTTATAAAAAGTCTATTGCTTGATGTAAGTCGCTAGCTAAGTTTAGGTAGTGTAGGAAGCTGTGAAGCAATCATTCCTGCAACTACGACACGTCAAAGTATTGCAAGTGCCTGAGTGCATTGTAAAGTGATAGAAACTCGTTGACGATAATAAGTCGTCATGATAGATAAAGGTGAGGCACCACGCCCTTGGAGCTTCATTGTAAAACCTGCACAAGATGACAGAAAATCATCAAATTTTTTATGCAGACACCCATAAGTTTCCAAGGCAAAAGGAATAAAGTCTTCTCCATGAGTGCAATGTGAATAATCTCGCTCTTTATCTTGAGTCGCATGAGAAGCAGCGACACCTTAAGTAGTTGAAGCATGGCGAAGGAGGTCTGGTCCTTTGAATCGCAACATCTTCTTATTCTGATTTATTGTATATAGAAAGTTACAGAGATAGTGTCTAATCTTTTCTTGTGACTGATGTGTTTAGACATGATGTAGTATTTACAAGATAATGCTAAACTATTTAATGAAAATTGTACCGTCTACAGACATGAAAATGATTAGTTATTGTATATAGTAGCATGTTCGAACAATGACGTAGTCTATATTAGATTTAGCATAGGAAGAGCTCCACTTTGAGTGGTACCATTTGACAATCGATAGTTCAATAGTATCGATACTTCGACAGTGTCGATAGTGGACAATCATCAATGTCGATTGTCGATAGTGACGATCGTGTTGATTCATGTCGTTGGCTTGTTTGATAACTTGACTTCGAACTTGAATGTGGAGTATCGGAGTCGATTTGCTGCTCTACTTCGAATATCTGTGTATTTTCGTAGACTGTTCAAATATATATTGTCTCGAATAACAGTTCATTTCTGCAGACTGTTGTAGAGAGTGAGTATCTACATTGTACAGGAATACTCTGAAGATAAAATAAAGTGAGTAGGAGTAAGATTAATCTCCAATAGTTCAACTATCCCATTGACTCTCTACATGTAACAATGTCCTTGCTCAACAGTTCAGATTTATATTATGTAAGTAGCTTGCTCCAACTTTCAATTTAAAATCAAACTTCTAGACACATTAAAGAAATAGACATTTCATATGACATAATGCAAACAAAATTGTTAGGTGCAATGAGACAAACGGAGTGGTGAAGATGCCCTCTCCATCCCAAATAAAGGCAAAATTCACATTCCACAAGGGAATAATTAATTACAAGTGGCATCAACAACTCTGCCTTGCCGATCATATTAAGACACTTCAACAAACTTAGACAATATAAAAAAGACACACGCCTATCTTGGAAGAAACTTCTATTGAGAGCAACTATTCTAACTCTGAGGTAGCTCGATCTCTTGACTATATGCTTCATCTTTCAGTCTGCTGCAATTTGTTCTTACATGTCCTTTGATCAAGCCTCATGAATTTGCTAAACGCATGCTAGGATCTAGTGCCTATTGTTTCAAGTGTAATCAATTTAAATTATCAACTTGTAATTCTTGATCTATGACAACTCCATAGTAATTCAAGACCAAGGATAGACATTGATAGGCTAGATTCTAGAACTTTTCTAGCAGGTTGCTTCTGGATTGCCATCAAATTCCACATTTTTTGAGTCCTCATTAGTTATTCTATAACTACAATTCAAAATTTTGAATAAAACTAGTCAAATTGCTTATGTGCTTACTCTTGCTCCATGGATTTTGCAATTAATCACTTGAGATGTAATCCTTGTCTTTTTCCTTTGCTAGAAACATGCACATGCCAAAGTATCTTTTTCAAAGACTCGAGAATATTTGCATGATTGTTGAAATATGAAATATCATTCTAAATCCATTCTTTGCCAAAATATTTTTACTATATCTAATAGTGTGTTCTTTAGCAGGATGTATACAAAACGTCTTCCATATATTGGATGAAGAATTGATCTTTTCAAAGATGCGTCCTAGAGACTACATGATTAATGGTTGGCGACAATTATAAAAAATCATGAATACTAAAAAGCAAAGATCTTGAATATTGATCATAATTATTGTGAGTATTGATAGTGAATATTATGAACACTTGTGAGTGTTGATCGTAAATACTGAAATATTATGAATATTGATCATGATTATTGTGAATGTTTTTTGTAAATATTCTTGAATTTTTGCCAATTGCAAAATTCCAAAAGAATGGACATATTTTGTGATCGTTATATTAAACCCATTGTAAGAAGCTATCATAAAATGAAGATCACCTATTTATTGACAAAATCATTTCGTACACAATTCTTAGTCTTTTAAATCTCAATATGCAAACTTAGTTCTACAATTGTAAAAACTTTAACTACTTTTTTGGTAGTGATTGTGATAGTGTAAGCTTTCTCAACCTAAAATGTTAAAAATAAATAAATCGTCATGATAATTTAATGATATTTACCTCTTTAGCAAAAAAGATAATAAATGCGTTTCTCAAAAGCTGAAAGAAAATACCAAAAATCTGTAGACTTTCTACAACTTCAAAAGTGAAAACAAACTAATATCAAATTTGTTATTATAAAATACAAATTTATCAAGAACATAAATATATTTCAAGTTCAAAATATATGACAATATGCAAATTAGATATAAATCACCTAAAAAGTGCATTAAATCCTATTTATCTTACCATGCTCTCATGCTGCTTAATTTACATAGCAATATATGATGCTATTCCGCTTGCTCATCCTCTTATTATTTTCATGATGACTATGGATGCGAGCAAGAGTCTTTTCTAAGACATCTTTGTTTGGTTAATTGTGTTGACTAATACAATGGAATAATAATCATCAAGAAATCTAATCATGTCAGATCTTTTCATGTGAACTCAATAACAGGCTGGTATTTAGCAATTTTAGATTTACAAGTCCGAACTCGTCTTCTAAAAGACCAAAAGATGAAAGTTGTATTATAAGAGATTGAAGTTTCAATGCTTTTACTGAAGTTTGTTATTATCTATTAAAGTTCTAAATGTATGTATTTGAGTTATTATTGTGGTATTCTGTCACAAAGGCCTTGCCATAATGTTGAAATTGTTGGATTAACCAAAAAAAACATCGTCGCAATCCATAAAACATTTGCCCATACAAGTTAAGAACAACCATCAAAATTTTACTAAAATGTTCTTCTACATTCTTTTAATCTCCACAAAAAGTTAAGATACAATAATATGACATGGTTGTGAGAAATTTTGTGAAGGCTCACATGATCTGTTTTCATGTCTTTTTACTTTTGTTTGTAGTTAAAAACTTTGGTTATGAAGGTGTATACCAGCCTTTTGTTATAGAATTCAGAGTTTCTATACTAGTTTGTAAATGGTTAAGGAAAAATTGATAGGCATCGATGTTTAGAAAATCGATACACTCGAAGTTTGTAATTCGATATTGGAATTGGTTACAGCAGTTAGGCAGTTATGGACAGCCACGAGGCTATAAAGAGCCGATGTATTTAGTTGTTTTATTGAAATATATTCCAGATAGAAGCATTGAGGACTTTATTTGGTATATGCTTGTGTCTCACTCTTGCTATCTTAATATTTTCGGGATTACGTCTTTTGCAAATGAGTAGCAAGAGTAATCTCTCTGTTCAACTAAATGTTATGAATCTAACTTGTAATGAATACACATCATAGTACATAAATCTAATGATCTAATTCAGGCTGCATCAAGAATGTCTTGGATCTATGTTTAGTACAACTGTATGATTTGCAGTCTTGATAAGTGGAATAATTGGTGGTGTGGATCCTCCAAGTTATTTGCATGTTGACTTAACTACTTATGCAATATTGTTGTCATAGAGTATGGGAACTGTATGGATTCTCTGATATGTCTTGTGTAATTGGAGGGGTCTCTAATTTGAGTCAGTGCTGAAGTGTAAATTGTGTACACAAGATTGTTAGATATATTGGAATGATGATGTGTAAACCGGAATAAGCATTTAATTTATGAACATTAGGCGGTACTGGCTGCCTGTTTGAACATCTGTTGATGACCAAATTATTATTAATTACACTATATGACACCTTTTTATCAGTAATACCCATATCTCCGATCTTTTTGGGGAATGATAACCTATATACTACACAAGATCTAGCAAAATGAGTTCAGCAAGCTAAACTTTTGGTGCCATTGCCGAGGATCAGAAGTGGTCTTATTTGAAATAAGGGTATCGTGTAGTGGTTCAAGAAACCTGAAACAAAATATTCAGAGGGAATTTTCTTAGAAGCATTCAAGATAGACATTTGCTTAGAATATTCGTGGGACAAGTTGCTTATTTTAAAAGATTTATTTCTCTATTTGAGAAGAAAATTATCATTCTTGGGTGTCTTCTAAAAGAATAAGGAGAATTTTGTTGGACTGCACGACACGAAACTTGTTATCAAGATATTGTCAGAGAAATTGAGAATTATGCTGATCTATGAAACAAGCGTGTTGCAATATAAACAAGAATATTATTCAAAATCCAAGATGCAGTAATATTCGAGTTTTCTTAATATAATACTGCACAAAATTTTGGCAGCAAAATTTCTACATCAAACGGGTTCCATAATTCAGAGACATAATTAAGCTGAATATGTATAAAACCGTGCACAACATTAATGGCATTGTCAATAATGTGAACGTTGGAAGATCATGAACCAGCAGATTATTGTATTCCCTTGAAATAGGTTCTTCTTGTTCTGGTTCCGCTCCTTTAGAAGAAATCTCTTCCATGTTGGTGGAGTAATTAGCAGGAGGAGAGTCTTTAGAGGTAATTCCAGAGTCTTCACCGACATCAAGCAATATTATTACTCGTCTTTTGATCATGCGTCCGCCTCTGATTTCACCACGATCAGCCATTTTTGACAGAAGTAAGAGAGAAAGAACTAAAGTGGAATCTCGTATAGATCGAACAAGAAGACCTGAAAGAGAACCAGAACCTGAATCAGAGAAGGAAGAATTTCCTAGCTCATCTCATTTAGACAAAGGAGACAATGATTAGGACGATATGGCGGCTCCAACTTCAACTTCTTCTAAGATTCGATATGATTATTTCAAGGGAAGAGCCTCTGAGGATGCTAATAGCTATGTGTCTCAATTCGAGTCCATAACAGTTAGTAATAAAGAAAGTCTTGATGTGGATAAATTGAGGATTTTTCTCTGACTATTAAGAAAAGAGGCTAGGACCTGGTTTAGTCAGATTGAACCAGCCTTAGTTTCCACTTGGACCGATTAAAAGAACCAATTCTTGAAGCAATTTCGAGAAATTGGTTATTCGACATGCATTCTTTCTCAGCTAAATTCCATTCGAAAGAAGGAAAAGGACTCTTTGAGGACAACCTGCAAGGAACAAGCCACTTTTTTTTATAATATAATTGATATAAGTCGATCGTACTTGTAATCAACAATTTTTCTACTACAAGAACGTTTTCTAATATCTCTTCCCTTGCATCTTCTAACTAGATTTTAAACACAACCCTTAGAAGAATCCTATAATATCAAAATATCCTATTCATCCTTATTCAAGAAACAAGTCCCTCATCTATTCATATTACGGATTCCTCTTGGAACCTATACGATATATGTTTATCCTAGATAACTTATTCTTCTTCCTACTTCTCCCTCTATTACTAGGAAACCACATGAGTTTCCAAAAAGTGCATACCGATCTAGATATGGCCTAGGAGAGCTTTCAAAGAAAAAATGTGTTGCATCAAGAAATCTTGAAAGTCAAAAAATGTGTTGCATCAACATAACCAAATATGATTTATGTGCCAACACATTTATCTGAATGACTTATTCAAAGATTTTCTTTGTTATCATCATAGAAAATTGACCCATAATAATTAGAAAAAGGTTACTGAATATTCAAGTAAGAGGAAAAATATATTCGAAAACAATTTATTAACCATTCATGTGACATCGTCCAAGGTCAACGGGTAAAAAAATTACCTTCCAAGGAATCACATGAAATCGAGTTAATTAATGTTAAAGAACTTCACTAATATTCTCAGAGTAAACAAATGGCTTGCAAGGTTTCTGGTTTTGTAAATTTGAAATATCCAAAAGGGGTCCTGACCAATGCCTCAAATTTCCGACAAAACACCTTCTTGTGACCCATAATATTTGGCATCATTATAGATTTACGGCCGTATAATGGTCAACTCGATTCAGTTAGTTCATATCTCCCCTTTGGAATTGCTTGCGTCCCATACTTTGATTTGGAATTTTCGAGTGGCAAACACTTATTATCAGTTTATTGGGTTTTTATTGTGGTATAAAATGGCATCTAAAAACATCATTAACTTATATTTTCCTCACTCCTCCTTGGGCTTTCATTACTAAAAAAACATGGAGTAACTAGCAATACTATATAAACGGTGAATTTATGGATCTAAATCCCCAATTCACAATCACCCATAACAACTTGATAGAATGAAAATTTAACTTGGGTAAAAAAATGGCAAAATAAACACTTTGAAATTTTTGCTAAATTCGATTTGACCAATAAATTTCAAATGAAGACATAAATAGGTTTAAACATGCATTGCATTTTATGAGCCAGTTGCTTTTGCATTAATGGAGTTCCCAACCCTCTTATTTTAACGAGAAAGAAACATCGAGAAATGAACTCTTGTGAACATTTCCCACACGTGTGAATTTTGGAAATTTTGTCATAGTATCAGAGCCACATTAAGCTTTGCATGCTAACAACTCTGATTGTACAAGAAACTGAGAGCTAAATCAAGCAAAAAAGCAGTTTTGCACTTTTTCTAACTCTTCTCTGAAGTGTATTTGGATCAAATCGGACTTGAACTGAATTTTTAGACCTGAATTAAGAAAGTACGGAATTTTGAAATTCCGCACTTGTGAAAATCAGAGTTTTCCAGTCCCTTTGTTCTCCTTACTTATAGATCCAAAGATAGCAGTGTTATAGCTTGATGGAAAGCATTTGATCTATACTTTCCATAGAAATTAAAATCAGATCAATCTGATGTGTCTAGCAAGAGTTATAAGCTCTTAAAGAGGATAGGGATAGGTCCAAAATCCGAGTGACAGCATTTTGATTTGATTCGATTATACGTTGTTCTGAATCCATTGTTTTGAGCATCCAACACAAGAAACTGTAGGTCAAGACTGAGTTTGAAGTATTTGAACACCCTTTGAGCCTTCTGAGTGTCAATAGTGTTTTCTTTTGAAGCATTTCACACGTGCTAAAAGTAGAATTCAAACCAGCCAAAGTGTCTCAAACCACTTTTTGTGTCTGATCTAGAAAACTTGTCTTGTAGAATATTTGAGATTCATCTCAAATATAGTTGCAAGTGTTTCACATAGGAAGGTAGTTCAACCTTGAAAATACCTATAGTGAAGAGAGCAGCAACTCTAAGTCTGATAGGAACAAGCTCAAACATATCTCAATCCAATAACTAAGAAGTCTTCATTATAATGGCATCTCAGGGAGGATATATTCTAGAAGCCAGTGAAAGACTAAACACTTCTAATTACTCAATTTGGAAGTTAAGAATGGAGTCTGTTTTGATTCTCCAAGATGTTATGGATATTGTGCTTGGTGTTGAGGAGGAGCCTCAAGCACAGGTTGAAATTCCTAAATATAAGAAGAGACCTAGAATGGCTGTACATTTCATTAAGATGAATGTATCTAATGAAATTTTGAGAGAGATAAGGTCTTGCACTACAGCCAAAGAAGCTTGGGATGCACTAAAGACCATCTATGAAGCAAAGAATACTTCTAGAATACTCACTCGTAGGAATCAGATTTTCCAAAGTTTCCAAAGAAGTGAAGAGAGTGCATTTGAGAGATGACTATGATAATCTTGTTCAGTCTTTTGCTATTAAAGAGGAGTTACCTAATCTAGAAACTCTTCAAGGAATTCTTATTTCTGAAGAATCTAGACAAAGCTATAAACTCTCCAGGATGAACAAACTTGAATATGGTGGAAGTGACAAAGACCTCTTTGTCAAAGGCAAGTAGAAAGGAAGGAGTAAGAACCAATTCTCTCAAGCATACAACAAAGACAAAGCCAAAGATCGAGATCAAGATGGTGAAGAGGATGAAACGTCTCATCCCTCTAACTCAAAAATCAAGAAGAAGAAAGTGAAGTGCTTCTTCTGTGGCAAAAAGGGACACTATGCCTCTAATTGCTTTAAGAAGAAAAACCAACTCAAGCAAGCTAATCTCTTCAAAGAGATTGAAGAAGATTCTGTTGCAAGTGATGGAGAAGGATCACTTATGGTGTCCAGTTTTTTTTCATCACCTTTCAAGAAAGATGGAGCTTGGTACATAGACAGTGGAGCCTCTTCACATATGTGCTGTTAAAAGGAGTCATTTGACTCAATCTTACCTTTCAAAGGACTCAAGAGATCTATTTACACAGCTAATGATCATGAGTGTCCAATAGAAGGAATTGGCAACATTTCATTAAAACTTGCTTCTTCAAAAGTTCTTGCACTTTCTAATGTTCTTTTCATTCCAAAACTTACAAAGAACTTAATTAGTGTGGGAAAGTTGCTTGATAATGGTTGTGATGTAAAGTTCAACCCCAATACTTGTTTTATCAAGAGAAAAGATGAGATCCTTGCTGATGGAACTAGATGTGGTGGAATTTTTAAGTTGAATTCTTATGAGAATGCAAACCTTTGTGAAGTTGTTTTGTTATCTAAGGAGGAGCTGTGGCATAGAAGGTTGGGACATACTAAATTTACATCTATGTCTTCTATGGTTAAGAAGGAGAAGGCTATTGGTCTTCCAAAATCTCTTTCTAAAGATTTCAAGCCTTGTGAGGTTGGTGCCATTGCAAAGTCACACAGAAAGCCATATCAGAAGTCTTTCATAAATACTACTTATTTATTGGAACTCATACATTCAGATGTACATTTTTTCTCTTCTAAAAGTAGTGGTGGTGTAACATGTTTTGTCACCTTTATTGATGACTTTACTAGATACACTTGGTTGTATCTACTTTCTTCAAAGGCTATGGTTTTTTATCACTTCCTTATCTTCAAAGCTTATGTAGAAAAACAGTTTTCTTGCAAAGTTAAAGCTTTAAGATGCGATGGAGGAGGTGAATATATCTCCAACGAGTTCCATAATTATTGTGAAGGTGAAGGAATAAAGAGAGAATTTTCTTGTGCCTATTCTCCATCCCAAAATGGAGTAGCTGAGAGGAAAAACAGATCTTTATGTGAATGTGTTAAAGCAATTCGAGTAGCAGCTTCTTTGCCTATTGAATATTGGGGTGAAGCTATAAATTGTGCAAATTATTTGTGCAATAGATTACCTCACAATGCTCTTGCTGGAAAAACACCTTTTGAAGTCTTGTTTCAGAAAAAACCTAAGGTAGATCACCTTAGAGTTTTTGGTTGTACTTGCTTTGTTAATATGCCCTTGGAAACAAGGAAAAGAGATGATCCTAATTCTGTTAAAGGGATCATGGTTGGATATGCATCCAACAAGAAAACTTACAGGATCTATGTTCCCTCTACCTCAACTACAATTGAGAGTAGAGATGTGATATTCCATGAAGATCAAAAATATATTCTTGAGAAGGCCGAGTTCAAAGATTCTCACAAAGATACTCCAATCATCACCCTTGAAGATCATCATGGAGAGATGGGACCGAGATTTGAGGAGGAGTCACCTTGAATTTTTTCACCAAGGAGATCTCAAAGAGGAAGATCGGAGCCTAGAAGGCTTACCTATGAAGATAGAGGAAAACAAGTGGAAATCAACTCCACTAATTGTGCCTATTTTATTTCTCATGAGGATCCAAAGGATGTATATGATACTATCACCTCAAAAGAATGGTACCTTGCCATGAAGGAAGAATATGGTGCGTAGAATTTCATGCATGACAAGTGACAAATGTCACATAGACTCTAGATGTCACTTTAGATGTCATCTTGGAATGGATAGATATGGTTCTACCTTGAGCTACCTCAATCTCCATAAATATGTGTAGCTCTCCACACAATCAATGATGAAGAACCAAAGTTTTGTAGCTATCTCATGTCATTTTGGATCTAAACAAATATTGCTTGTTATCTCTCTAGCTCTCTCTCTCTAACTCATGTTGAGGCTAATGCTCATACATTAAAATCTTTTTATTCATTCTTTGATCATTGCTATTATATTCTGTTGATTAGCATGCTAGATTGTGGATTCAAAACTAGTGGTTTTTTTTTGCATAAATGAAGCATTAAGACTTTTGATTTTCATTTTGAAGTTCTGTTTTTCATACCTGTAAATCTAAAAAGGAAATATAAAAAGTGACCTTTTCATAAGGACTCCATTAGTTATACCTTTCTACCTACTAGTTTAATGTTATTGACAATGTAGGAAGAAAGAAAAGGTAGTGTAACTTTATGCATAAAAAAGGTTTTGAAGTTCTGATTTTTTTTTCATTTTGAAGTTTTGATTTTCAGACTTGTAAATCTAAAAAACACATCTGAAGTTTTCATAGAACTTCATTAGTTTTCCATTTCTAGTCACGGGTTTCATGGATTTGAAGAACTAGGAAAGTGAGAGAAATGTGAAAATTTGTGTTGAATTTGAAATGACAAATGGAAATGGAATTGGAATGAGAACTTTATGTAAACATTAGCTTGAAGTAGTTCATTGAAGTTTACATAAAGATTTGTTTTGAATTTTGCTTTGGATTGAGACAAAACTAGGAAATTGCTTGGTGTAGTTTTCTCTTAAGCTTGGATTGAGCTTGCAAAAAGTAGGCTTGGATTGAGCTTACAAACAATAGGCAATCAACCTTGTACATGAGATGATTTTTCCATAGTTTTTAGGGAATACTTCCTACCACTATTAGATGACTATAAACACTTTCAAAAGTTGAGTCATTTAACAATGAATAAAGGTTTGAAACAAATTAATCAAGATTTTCATGAGTACCTGAATCCACTTTATAGTGACTTTCCACCAAAGGTACAAATATTAATATTTATTGATGGGTTACCAAAATATTACCAAGTGGATGCTCATAGGAACCATCCAAAAACCCTAGAGGATGGTATTAGGGCTGCAAAGTATTTTGATGACAAACCTAAGCCATCTAGGGGTCACCAGCCTAATGAGCCAAAGAAAAGTTTTCAATTTAAGAGAAAGGATAGGAAAGTTGTTAATGAAACACATCCCAATTTCAACAATCCTAAGAAAACCAAGAAAAACTTTAAAAAACACCAGGGTGGCAAAGATATAGCTGAAGCTCGTAAGAAGAACCTGTGCTTCAAGTGCAATGGCGAGGGCTTGCACGAGAGGGCATCAAAAAATCAGCTTCTACCTCAGGTAATCTATCTCGAAGTAATGAGATGGATGTATGTTTTCTTGGTTCTTGAGATTTTGGACCTAATGACCTTATTTGCATTAAAGGTAAAGTTAAAGATGAAGTTGTTAATATCCTTTTTGATACAGAATCCACTCATAACTTTATTAATGTAAATTTGGCGCAGACGCTAAACCTTCCTACCAGAAAAAGTGAGAAAAAATATTGTGTGACAATGGCATCGGGAATCAATTCCACGTTTATGGATTATGTTGTTCCTGATGTAGAATTGCACATATAGGATTACTTTGAAAAACTAGAATTCCATATTGTTGCATTAGCTAATGTGGATATTGTTCTCGGGTTAGATCAAGGCTAGTTTAAGTGTTAACACAAAAAACGTTAATCCTTATTCTAATCGAGAACTTAATCCAATCATGAAGAATTCTGATTTTAAAGTGTATTTATGTTTTCACAGAGATTTCATTTGTTTCAATGATAATAAACTTAACATAAATGCCATGAATATACCCAGTGAGAACACTACAGAGTTTGAAGCCTATAATAAACTTAGGCAAGAATTCAATGATGTTTTTAAAGACATTCTTGTAGGTTTACCACCTGAAAGGATAGTTGATCATAAAATTGAACTTATACCTGGTTCAATTTCGATCGCACAGTGTCCTTATCAAATGAATGCATCGGAAGAGACTGAGGTAAATAGGCAATTACATGATTACCTGAAGAAGGGG
>CM055111.1:15146461-15196522 GCA_029204225.1 Diphasiastrum complanatum | reverse complement strand
TTACTTGAATCTTTTCTACATTAATCCACAACAAGAAACAAAATCGAATCCACAACTAAGAAGCAAGAGAGTAAGCAAGAAAACTGATTAATCTACAAACACAACAAGAAATCAAAACATGCTCATAGGAATTTCACTCAAGAACATTGCCATGAACAAGGAGCTTAGCAATCATCAAGAACTCGTGGAAGATCTTTAACAATACATTCAAAGCTCCCTCACAAGAGAGGGGGGCCTTAAATAAGCAAAAGGGCTCCCCATGTGGAGCCCAAGTGGCAATCCCGCCAAATTAGAAATAACATGTGGAAATTTCCCTTCCACTAGAGGTCACCATCAAAATGTGGCTCACTTTAAATTATTTAAGGGGGGTCTACATCTATTTACAATGCCTAGGAAATATTACTAGCTCATACATGGTCATTTCTTCTCTGGGATACACCTCACATAGATAATTCACCATCATCCTAGCTAGTAATTTCTCGGCTCTCAGTTTTTTCTGCTCTCCTCCTTCTGAGACCTCCTCGGTCATGGGTGAGAGATACTCTATGTCTTCAGCTTGGCTCGGCATCCGGGATTCTCTGGAATCCGCTAGCATTATCCACCTCTAATCTGTTAGAGGACCCACTGCAACACCGGGTGATGTCATTCTGCTCGACACTTGGAAAAGCGTAGATCTTCGTTCGCTTCCATAAAACCAGATGCTTAATATCCGCAAAACTGTTTCTCAAAAATGAAGGTCTCTTAGTGGCCGCTACATTCCATCCCTCTTGAGCACCTCTTGCGAGCCCTGCTCGCCTCGTCGTCTTGCCGTTTGTTTTTGCTTGCTCATCTTTCCCCCCAGGGCTTCAAATACTTGGAAGCGGAGCTTACTTCCGAAATTTAATGGCCCCAGGTACTCTCTTATCTTTTCAATAAAGCCCATCTCCTGCCAGTCTTCCACCATGGTCACATCTCGTGACAACATGAAGGCCACTCTGTAGTATAGTCGGGCCATCATCTCATGGTCTTCCTCTGACTAAAGGGCTACGTTGGGATTGATCTTGATCGGATCTAAACCTTGATCCCAAAAACATTCTTGCTACATCAGAAAGGCCATACATTGGCAGTATTCGACACTTTCTTGCATGCATAGATCGGCACTTGTCTTGTATTTGTGCCCAAAATCAAGTAGCTGCATCGGAGAATTCTCTCTGAAATTCCCGGAATCACTAGCCAGTTCACCAACTCGACCCGTGGCCTTTCTGTCGGCCATGGATTTCTACGTTTGAGCGACATATAAAATGGATCCACTCGCTTCCATGCCGGTGCCTTCAGGTACTGTTGGAGCCACATGTTGTCCTTTAGGATCTTATTCTGCCATTCTGGTTGCAGTTGTAATGCCGCAATGATCTCGGCCCTGGTGGAATATTGGCTTTGATCTATCTCATCTTTTCCTCCCCTCATGTTGGGAGGGTATTTCCTTTCAAACTTCTCTGATTCCTTTGCATCAACCATCTTGCTCCTAGGCCTGGTAGAAGAAGCTGTCCTATGCGGTTGTGGTGGCCTTGCCAGGTAAACATCCAGGGCCTTTGTGCCTGTATCTTTGTCCTTGGCACGCTCGCTCGTTGATGGCTCAACTATGTCCGTATCTTGTCTGGATGAGAATCTTCTCATTTCTGGTGGGTCTACCAAGAAGTCATTAGTACCTCCAATGTCAGTGTAAACGTCTGACAGGTCAGGGATGGAGTGATCTGGAGAGAGAGGTGTGGGAACGACAGGTTTAGGAGGAGGTGGGTTTAACAAATTATATGCCACACTGTGGGAGTGGAGTTGTTGAAGGACCTCGTCCCGTCGGGTGTATCAACTGGACCTTTTGATGGGCCCATTATTCTACTAGGAGGTGGTGGAGAGAGGGAAGATGAGAAAATAGGGTAAGTTGGAATGAATGTTTCGGAAAAATTAAAAGTGGAATAAGAGGAGGAGTTAAAAGTGGGAGGGGGAGGGTGATAAGCCCTGGAAGCAGCTTCGGCTCTCTGGCCACCCGATCCCAAACTACCATCTGATGGTCGAGTTTGCCCGTCCTTATTTCTGGCTCTGTCACTCCCATCATCGTCCCATGGTTTCTTCGAATGAGCGCCTGCTTGGGCCTTGTACGCCGTGTCTCACAACTGGTTCACCTTGTCCAGGACTTGCTGCAAGGCCTTCGTTGTGTCTTCTAGGTGCTTCTGGAACTCCAGGATGATCTTTTCTTGTTTGACCACAATATTCTCGAAATTTTTTTTCTCAGCTTCCCGCTTTTGGATCAGTCGCACGTACTTTTCCATCCGGATGCCTGAGGCCTGTAGGGCCTAGAATTGTATATTCTTGGGCTTAACTAGAGGGGCATTAACTGTCACTACACACGACGATCAATCTCGTACTTGGTTGATCTGGACCACCTGGTGCTTCAGTTGCTACTGGACCTCTTCCAAGGTTGTCTTTTGCCCGGCCATCACGGATCTGATTTTCTTTGTCTCTTTTTCTTTCTCTTTGGCCAGCCTCTGATGTTGCACAATTTCTTGGTCCTGGCACTTAACCTTGTTCTCGAGCATTTGATACTGGCTTACCAACCAATGCATATGGTAGCTTGCTTCGGATAGGCCGATCATTGAGCGCTTAGCTGCTTCGGAGAGCTTCAGAAGTAGGCCATGAGCACAAACGCTTGGATTGTTTGGCCCCGATTGGGATGTCCCATGTCTTGTCCGCAATCTGTAGGTGTTGTAGAAGCTTTGGCTCGTTCTGTACTTGTTGGAGTGTGATATTTGTCATGAGATACCCCAGTACTGTTAGTGGTTGTTTGTTTTTAAGACACTCATGAATGCAGTTCGAAGCAAATTGTGCCCATTCATAAAGATTTTGGGCATGCAGTAGTGAATCTGCCATCATGTGGAACAGGGACATGGGTACCCTCTGCAGCTTGGTTCATGGTCATTGTGTGCACTTCGTTAAGTATGCACATGCCGCTTGCAGCTGTTGATCATTGATTGCCTCAACTTTGTACCTGTCCTTATTCTTCCACTTGTCCATGGAGGGATCTATGTATTTGAAGTATGTTGTCTGCTCGATCTTTTGGAGCGTCCTTGTGACAACATTTGGTCCTCGCGGGAGCCCAAAGGGTTGTAAATCGGCCGCTACAAATGATATGTTATAAACATAGTTCCTCACAAGGGGAACTATGAGCTGGCACGACCTTGCTACAACATTATAATTGGCATATATCATATAAACTAGGTATGGGCTTTGATACCCCGTCAGGACAGGGATCTGGAATTCAATTGCCTTAAAGAATGACTCTGCCTGCTGGTACCAGTTTTGCACCTCAGTAAGATCCAATTTGGAGAATTGGATGTCGATCTTATTGGCATCATGGTCATCAAAACTGGAACCGGGGTTGGTAGACATGATGGAAAAACTGGAAAAATTGGGTTCTGGAAAAAGGGTGTCAGTTGAGATTTGAAACAGGGTTAAGGTGCGTCAGTTGAGATGTGAGCGGAGGAATCGGTTGAGATCTGAACGGAGGCGTCGGTTGAGATTTGAGCGGAGGCGTCTGTTGAGATTTGAGAAGAGGTGTTGGTTGAGATTGGAGAGGAGGTGTCAGTTGAGATTGGAGAGGAGGTGTTGGTTGAGATTGGAGAGGAGGCGTCGGTTGAGATTGGAGGGAAGGCTTTGGTGAGAAGGTAGGGGAAAGTGTTGGTGGAGCAAGGGATTGCAGAAAGAAAGGTTGTGAAGGTATAAGATTGGAAAAAAATGGAGGGTAAAGTGTGGAAAAACGGAGGTGTGACAGAATATGGTTGGGAAGAAGATGGAATGTATACGTTCGGAAAGCAAAAAAGGTGAAGATGTTGGGCAAGGATGGAGATGTAGGGAAGGTAGATATTTGTGGAAACTGATGTATGGAGGTGGAGATGTGCTGGAATGAAAAACAAGTGTTTATGGTGATGATGTAATACTCAATAGTGTAACGGGAGCGTAATGAATGCTCGTGTGACACTACCCCTCAACATGCAAAAAAGTTTCAAATGTTGTGTCTTCCGTTGACGATGTTAGGTTTGGAGATGTTTGGTGATGGCGCTCTCAATGGTAAAAAAAAGTATGATGGTTGATAGTCGGTGGAGATGGTGTGGAAGCGATGACAGATGCAAGGAACAAGAGAGCTGATAGAAGTCGTCGATTGAGATCTGACGGAAGTCATTGGTTGAGATCTGACAGAAGTCATCGGTTGAGATCTGATAGAATCCCGTTGGTTGAGATCTGACAGAAGTCGTTGGTTGAGATCTGACAGAAGTCATCAATTGAGATCTGACAGAATCTTGTCAGTTGAGATCTGACAGAAGTCGTCGGTTGAGATCTGACAAAAGTCATCGGTTGAGATCTGACATAATCCCGTAGGGTGAGATCTGACAGAAATTCATTATGAAGACATTATGAATGAACAAATCATTCTTGATCTTGATGAAACCAAAAAACTCAAACATCGTACTTTTGGAATCCAAAAGCTCAATCCAAGTGTATCTAGAGTAATCATCAATAAAAGATACATACATTAATGCACCTCCATTAGATACTTGTGAAAAAGAGTGCACATCACTATGAATGAGATAGTGGAGCCTCTTCACATATGTGTAGCTCCAAGGACTCTTTCTCTTCTATTGCACCTTATGATGGAGTCAAGAAATCAATATACACTGCAAATGATTTTGAATGTCCTATTGAAGGCATAGGGAACATTCCCTTGAAGCTTGCATCCTCTAGAATTCTTTCTCTCTCTAGAGTTCTTTATGTACCTAAGCTTACCAAGAATCTTATTAGTGTTGGCCAATTGCTTGATAATGGCCTTGATGTAAAATTCAATATTGATACTTGCACTATCAAGAAGAATGATGAGATACTTGCTTTAGGATCTAGATTTGGTGGCATCTATAAACTAGATCCAAATGAGTATGTAAATGCTTGTAATGTTGCTCTTGTGAACAAGCTCTTTATGGAGGAATTATGGCATAGGAGGTTGGGACATCCCAACTACAAATCCATGCTCTCTATGATCAAAGAATCCAAAGCTATTGGCTTTCCAAAGTCATTCTCCAAGAAGATCAAGCCTTGTGAGGCTTGTGCTATTGCTAAATCTCACAAAAAGCCATTTACAAGATCTTCTATCAAAAGCAAGCATCCTTTGGAGTTAATCCACTCGGATGTGCATTTCTCATCAACTACAAGCAAGGGAAGAGTCACTTGTTTTGTTACTTTCATTGATGATAACACAAGATTCACTTGGATATATCTTCTTGCTTCAAAATCTATGGTGTTTGACCATTTCCTTATTTTCAAAGCTTATGTAGAGAAGCAATTCTCATTCAAGATTAAAGCTCTTAGAAGTGATGGAGGTGGTGAATATATCTCCAATAAATTTCAAGATTTTTGTGAGCTTGAAGGCATTAAAAGAGAGTTTTCTTGTGCCTACTCTCCATCTCAAAATGGAGTGGCCAAGAGAAAGAATAGATCTCTATGTGAATGTGCAAAATCTATGAGAATTGGAGCATCTTTGCCCAAAGATTTTTGGGGAGAAGCCATTAATTGTGCAAATTATCTTTGCAATAGGCTCCCACATATAGCTCTTGGAGGAAAGTCACCATATGAAATCTTATTTTTGAAGAAGCCTAAGGTTGATCACCTTAGAGTTTTTGGATGCTTATGCTTTGTCCATATTCCCTTGGAAACAAGGAAGAAGGAAGATCCTAGTGCATGCAAAGGGATCATGGTTGGATACTCATCCACCAAGAAGGCCTATAGAGTCTTTATACTCACTACTTCTCAAGTTATTGAAAGTAGAGATGTTGTCTTTCATGAAGATCAACACTCATCATTTGAAGAGGCCGAGATCAAGAAATCTATGGATGCATCATCAATTATTGATTTTGAAGACAATCATGATGTGATGGGGTCGAGATTTGAAGAAGACTCTCCTCGGATTTTCTCACAAAGAATATCCATGAGAGATAGATCCGAGCCTAAGAGGCTCTCATATGTTGACAAAGGCAAACAAGTGGATCTTGATTCCACTAATTATGTTTTTTATGTCTCTCATGAAGAGCCAAAGAATGTACAAGAGGCACTCAATACCAAGGAGTGGTATGATGCCATGAAGCAAGAGTATGATGCATTGATCACCAACAATACTTGGGAGCTTGTAGATCCTCCATCCAACAAGCATGTGATTGGTTGCAAGTGGGTATTTCGGATCAAGTTCAATCATGATGGCACCATCAACAAGCATAAAGCAAGATTATGTGCCAAAGGATTTGCTCAAATCCATGGTCTTGATTATGAGGAGACCTTTGCACCCGTTGAAAAGATGGTGACAATAAGAATTCTTATTTCTCTTGCTTGTTTTTTCATGTGGAAGGTGTTCCAATTAGATGTATCCAATGCTTTTCTAAATGGTTACCTTGAGGAGGAGATCTATATGGAACAACCTTAAGGATTCATCAAGGATGAGTCCAAAGTGTGCTTGCTCTTCAAAAGTCTTTATGGACTCAAGCAAGCACCAATATCATGGTATTCAAGGCTTAATTCTTTTCTTATCTCACTAGGATTTACTCTTAGTGACTATGATCCTTCCATGTATTTAAAGTTTGTTGATAACAATATTGTCATTCTTCTAATTTATGTTGATGACATTATTCTTTGTGGAAGTTGTATCAAGCTAGTTGATGAAGCCAAGCTAGCACTTGGATGTGAGTTTAAAATGCAAGATCTAGGAGAGATGCATTACATCCTAGGCCTAGAAATTGATTTTTATGAAAATCATGTCTTTATATGCCAATCTAGATATGCTCACTCTATGTTGAAAAAATTCCATATGGAAAATTCTAAGAGCATAGATACTCCAATGGAGCAAATTGTAAAAGATCCTAATAAAGGTGATGAAAGATCCTTTGAGGACATCACACTTTTTAGGAGTCTTGTAGGCTCCTTGATTTGGCCTACCATTACTAGGCCCGATCTTAGTTTTTGTGTGCACAAATTGAGTCAATTTATGCAAGATCCTAAGATCCATCATTGGAAGATGGCCAAGAGGATTCTAAGATATGTATCTTCATCTTGTGATTATGGTCTACTCTATAAAAGTGAAGATCTATCCATTATTGGCTACTCGGATTCGGACTTTGCAAGTGACAAGATGGATCGAAAGTCTATTAGTGCATACACTATCTTTCTTGGAGGCAATCTAATATCTTGGCTTTTCAAAAAGCAAGATACTATATCTCTCTCTTCATGTGAGGCCGAGTACAAAGCACTCACTACAACTACCAAAGAAGTGCTTTGGATCAAGAGGTTATTAATGGAACTAAAGTGCATCAAGGGGGATGATCTACCAATGATCAAGTGTGATAACATCTCGGCCCAAGCTCTTGCCAATAATCCCATATTTCATGCAAGAAGCAAGCACATAGAAGTGACACACCATTTTGTGAGAGAAAAGCTTATTGGAGGAGAAATCTATTTGGAGCATGTCAACTCGTCCTCTTGTATTGCCGATCTACTCACCTAGCCTTTGAGCAAAAGTGCTTTCATCAAGCATAGATCTAATCTTGGAGTTATATCAAGATCAATGCTCAAATCTTCATAGATAATTTTCTAGGAGGAGTGTGAAGAATTGAAAAAGATTATCTATGTTAGATATAGGGGTCTTATGTTTTTTACATCAAGCATCTAGGTGTAGGATGTTGATAGGAATAAATTTGGCATAGATGGCAAATTATGCATTTCCACTTGTAATGCCACTATTGAGCCAAAATAGAGTAAGAGGCTAAACACTTGCTAATTAGAGTGTAGACAAGTGTAAAGTTTTTGTTTGATGAATTCCAAGAGGTCCAATAGGATTTAGAGGTGGAACCTTGTGAGGTCCAATAGGAAATTGAGGTGTGCTTGAATATAGTCCAATAGAATTAAGAGGTGCATAGATCAATGATCCAATAGGATCAAGAGGTGACAAAATATGGTCCAATCATAGTTAAGCATAGTGGTAGCTCGTGGACCTACTAGTATCATTGTACTCCTCATTTTGAAGTCAATTGATTTGGTGATTTCATGGATTTTGTGAGTTATTGAATTTCTAGCTTTCTCTCTCTACCCGAGAGCTCATGATGCATTTTCTCTCTCTACCCGAGGAGAGCAGCTTGTTTTTACTTAGATTATTTTTTGAATACTTCCCACACGTGTGAGTGAGAGTTGGAAGTGATTGAATGCATGTAGTAGTGTGTTTTTGCCATAGGATTCAAGATTGATCTTGAATCTCAATCTAGTCTTGATCTTGGTGCATCTACACACCTTAGAGATCACAAGTACATGTAGTGGACAGTCCACACGTGTGAAATTCAACAAATAGAATTATAGACTACATATCATGCGCAAGGAAATTTATATGGATTTTTACTTTTCAAGCCAACATCATGTCTACTTATGAATCTAGTATAGAGTTATCAAGGGATATGGACATCTTGTTTAAAAAGTTAATGTTCAGGTTGACATGAGATCTTATTTAATGTAGCAAAGGTCTTGTGTTATCCTTACTCTTACTAAGTGCTTTGGGTATATGGTATTTCTTCAACACTTGAGTTCCATAATCCATTGGTGTGGTATTCTTCAGATGTTCAGATGTTCATGCCGATAACTTTGTGGTATCTTGGTGCATTTAACTAGCTTGATATCCCAGTGCACGTATCGGCATTCTTCACGATGATGATTATTCTGGTTCTCTTGGAACATTTGGATTCCTACGTGACCCATGGTTAGCAGACATATTTCCTATTTTTGGTAGCCACTATTTCTGTTCCAAGATATATCAGGTTTCATATTATATGCATCATTGGGCCTCTAGCTATAACTCGTAGACTGTAGGGCCTTAGACAGAATAAATAGTCTTGTGAGCCTCATTTTTTATAGATTTTTTGGAGAGTGGCTTTTTGGCATTAGAGTGGCTCATGGTCAATTTAGCTTAGCTTCAAAATATATTTAGCTAATGATAAGTAGATTGCTATAAGGTCACATCATTCTATCGTTATGTGGAAGTTGTAGATGCTGCTAGTAATAAGTGAGTAGATGATATGCGAGAAAGAGCCTCTCCATCAACATCGTCTAAGCGGCTATTGTGCTCTCACACATGCAGGTAGTAGTTCCTCTTTTAGTTAGTAAAGATGAGAAAACATTGGTGACATGCATCGGTGCTTTGGCAAAGGTACTCCTGCAGCTTTAACATGGAGTAATTTTTGTTTTGTACGATTCTCAACATGCGCACAATCACCTTGCAACATTGCCACAAACAATGAACTTTTCATATGTGTTCATTAAGATTGATGGCCCAAAGTGTCTGAACCTTTTTTTTTACTTGAAGTGAAATGGGTTCACGTAAACTTTGAGAGAGAGAGAGAGAGAGAGAGAGAGAGAGAGAGAGAGAGAGGAGAGAGAGAGAGAGAGAGAGAGAGAGAGAGAGAGAGAGAGAGAGAGAGAGAGAGAGAGAGAGAGAGAGAGAGAGAGAGAGAGAGAGAGAGAGAGAGAGAGAGAGAGAGAGAGAGAGAGAGAGGTTAGGTCGGTCACATGCTCTTTGCCCGTTCCAATTTTCTTCAAGATGCGATTGGTGATAAGTGGAGACCTAAAGATGACTCTGTAATCTAGTCCCGACTTGACCGAGAGTTTATCTTTCCAATTTGGAGCAATAGTCAATCATTCAGAGAAGACCGGGGCAACCCCAAATTGATCAGCATAAGGGATAGTAGAATGTATTTTATAATCTTACTGTCTTTATTATGCAAGCAGCTACAAACTTACATTCATATTAATAGAAAGTCCTGACTTCTAGTATTAGTGCTAGGTACTAGGGCAGATCTGCGCCATGCTAGCCCCAAAGACGTCCTACGAAGGTATTTAGGAGTCTAAGCACTTTGTGGCTTGGGCAAATCCATGCAATGCAAGCCAACCATAGTCAGATTCAACATTTAACAATAGCCTACCTTCACTTGTACTTTAATGTATAAACATTCATGCCGTGTATTTTTTCCAACGAGAGTAAGAAGTATTAGTTTTTACCAATCTTATGCACATAGTCATTCATTCCTACTATGTTCCGACGTCTATGTTGCATAGTGTGTATTAATAGTCATTCTATTACATTGCATTGCTAAAAGAGCACAAAACTTCATACTTGGATATGTGTAGATGACGTTTCCTACGAGTTACTCATCTTGCTCAACCAACGTGATATCCTTCTTACGTACTAGTATAATCATACCAAAATTAACTAGTCACGGCACGTACAACATTCTAATAATACTTCATCACATTACTAGAGACTTCACTATCTTAGTCAAGCATAGCTCATGCTTACGGTTTAAAGAGATATCATTTCGTAATAAGAATCTCAATTTACTCAAATTTCCAGCAAGTAATCAAATGGTATTCACTATATTATAAACAATACGCTCATAGTAATCAACGGTACTTCATAGAGGCTATACTAGCAGTGGCAATATGCTAATCATCCGTATATGGCATAAGCCTCCTCATACATAACCATTATCAACTTCATACCATAGGTATTGATCAATCTCCAAGCATAGTAGCTTAGGAGAGGGCATAGTAATAGGGCGGCCAGCCACATTCTACCATAAATAGTGAGTAGTTACTATGCCATTCAGGCATAAATGTCATATGCAAATGTATTTCTCAGATTACAGAGGCTAATGTAGCACTTAGTCGCATTTCAGATCCGCGATCTATGGCTCATCAAATAGCGGTGCAATCATATGCAGATCCTCCATGCATTCAATCGCAATGGTTTGGCCATCTTTGGCTTACTAGCTACCATACAAATAGTTGTGTCATTAAATGCTTTAATGTGTGGTACCAAATCAATAATGAATGAGAAAGCTTTGGCGCTGACCTACATTCATTGGCTTGGAGTAGTATACCTACGATTTGGTATCCAACTCGCTGCAAGGGCAGCACTCAACTATAGTAAATTCCCACGTGTTCTCTGAATCCAAAGAGCTATGATATGAAATCATGCATTATCATACCCTACAAAAGCTTCAATCCTCAAGTACTTATACAATGTAAAAGAAATTTGGTATCTTAAAAGATCAAAAAGCATTAGGCTTGTTTGTATACCTACATTTCTTTGCAGTATTCTTTCAATCAATATTCGATCCTCAATGCCATGGTAAGTCGCAGTAAGAGAAGCATAGCTAGGGCAAAGGTAAGGAGAGAGAGAGAGAGAGAGAGAGAGAGAGAGAGAGAGAGAGAGAGAGAGAGAGAGAGAGAGAGAGAGAGAGAGAGAGAGAGAGAGAGAGAGAGAGAGAGAGAGAGAGAGAGAGAGAGAGAGAGAGAGAGAGAGAGAGAGAGAGAGAGAGAGAGAGAGAGAGAGAGAGAGAGAGAGAGAGAGAGAGAGAGAGAGAGGGAGAGAGAGAGAGAGAGGGGGGGGGAGAAGAGGAAGGTGAAGTAGGTATGTGTGATTCTCCTTTATATAGAGAAGTCATCACCTATAAATGGACTAAGTGCTTGAAGATGTCCACCGTTAGATTGTTTTCTCATAGTGTGCAAAGATCCTAGCCGTTCAAAGAAAGGCAAGTTTCCCTCCAACCAGCTTATTATTTAAAAAACTTCATAAGGGGTCCCTTTACCAAGTTTGGTATAGTAAAGCACATTATTCAATTTGGCATCATAAGGAGAAGTAATTTTCAAGATGTTTAACAGTGTATATGTCATACATCTATTTTATAATAGAGCCCATGAGAGAGAGAGAGAGAGAGAGAGAGAGAGAGAGAGAGAGAGAGAGAGAGAGAGAGAGAGAGAGAGAGAGAGAGAGAGAGAGAGAGAGAGAGAGAGAGAGAGAGAGAGAGAGAGAGAGAGAGAGAGAGAGAGAGAGAGAGAGAGAGCCGCATGTTTGGAAAAAGAGAGCACTTCAATCATTCTTGTGTTGAAGGTACTAATGATTTTTTTCATGGCTTCTAATATTCAAGAAGTTTCTACTTCTTATGATGTAATCATTAAGAGGGAGTCTTGCAGAGGAAAAGGCAATGGAAGAGTGGTTCTTGGGAAGATCCAAGGGCACATGGATCTCACATCTCTTCATCAACTCAAAGCATTTTATGATTATGGTGAATTGTTCACTCATGGTCGAGATGGCAAAAGGTTGGTTAGAGAAGACTACATGGAGCAACTCGAAAGGCAATTTCTTCAAGGCAAGAGATATTTCATTGGTGAGCTTATTGAGGTTTGTTATGAACTCAATAGGGCTGGTTTGATTAGGCTTGATACTCATCTGCACCTACTCTACATCATGTTGGATGGAATTTTTGGATCTATCTTTTGCTTTATAATCGTGGCATTGTTTTTACTAACTTTAGTGGAAGGTCAAGATCAAGCATTGATGAGATCTTGTGGGAGGTAGGGTTGGATTTTAATGCTCAGGTCCAAATCCATTTGGTCACTTTAGTGTATAAGGTTATTAGTTATGCCTCGTCATTCCGGGCTTGGCCAGTAATGTAATGAATAATCTTATGAGAGCCCAGACCTACAATTGGACATAGGAGCACTTGCATGGTGTTTGACTACTATAATGCAAGAATAGGAGGTCAATTGATTATCTAGGTTGCATGAGAATTTTAAGAGAAATATTCTTTCCTCATGGGAGAGAATATATACTATGGAAACTTGCCCCATCTCCCTATTGGAATTTTAGATCTATGAGCCAGGATCCCCTCCTCTCTTGCATTCATTCACCATGGCATGGGGTGAAGTGGTTAGGGTATTGACTAGCCATTTCCTATTGGTTGGATGGTTTTGCTCCATAGGTGTCCTTTTGGTTGCATTCAACAGAATCTAGTCGGATCTTTACTTGGCGATCCTTACAGTGGTATCAAAGCAAGGCTTTGCATCAATTAGAAGGTGGAGTTGCTTTGTGTTTTTTCCTAGCTTTGTGGTATTTTCTCTTTGCTTCGTACTTCCAGGTGGTGGAATTGACCTCCAAGTAAGTGGATTCTATGAATTTGGTTTGATTTTAGCCTATTGATCATGATTATGGACTTTCTCCATAGGATTTGATGGAAATCAATGGTTTTTTGACGATCTTTTTTTTTTTTTGTGATTTTTCACCTAGAATTCAAAATTTTAGCTTGGAATCTATCATAGCTACTCATCTTGTATGTAGATTGTACTTGCTATTTTATAGTCATTATTTATTGGATCTAATGATTGCATGTCGGTTGAAAAGTCAAAAGGGCGCTTAGATAGTGATTTTTAGCCAAAAATTGGTGGGTTTTTGGACTAGAAATGGGCTATAAGAACCATAATTGACTGAGGTTTGGACACCATTAAGGGTCTCAAAAAAGTCAAAAAATAGGTAATTTTTGTGGATTGGTTGTGATTCTGATCCTGTGTCTAGGTATAGAATAGCCAAATAATCTTTTTGACTTTTTGAAAAACAAATCTAGAAGCAGAGAATTCTTGGAGGAAAAGTTGGTGGTATGGAACATCAGTGATTCCAAAGGGAATTTCTTGTGCGAGAATGATCTATAGACCGATGGTTAGTAATTACTGTAATGATAATACTAACAGAGAAATCCATTGGTTTTTTGTTTAGGGTATTTTGGGATATTATGAGATATAGATCCGAATCCCAAATGGTATCTCATTATTTACAAAATCCGGAGGCCCTTAAATCTATTTCTCTTTTATTTTCAACTTCTAATTTTTAGAAATTTCTTAAATACGAGACAACTGGATTGAGATTCATATAATTTCTTCCAGTGTAGAACTATGTTCTGAAGGACTGATTATGATTGTATGAAATTATACTTCCATATAAACGTAGTGGATATGGCTCAAAATATATAGGAATGATTGAATTTTTGGAATTTAGACTTTATAGACCCAAATGATGATCTCTATTTTGTGAAATTTTAGAGTAATGGACTCAATTTGATCTACAAATGATTAATAAGAGTGATTGGAAGCTTGGAATCTTGATCTATTGATGTCACAAATAATCTGCTATGACCATAACACTTGATCATTCCACATAACTTCAATATTCACATATATCACAAATACTTTTAAGAGCTTTCTAAATATGCACAATTTTTTTATAAGATAACAAAAATAACTGAGACTTAAAGAGATTGTTCCCACTCTATCTATTCTACATTCTTGATAAAAAAAAAAACAAAGGAACACTCACAAAAGCTACCAGGCAGCATATTATCCATATTGTGGAGTCCCAGAACTAAGCAAAGTGTTTTTGGAGTGGCTAAACTTTGACACATGATTTTTCTTAGGTGTGCAACATGAATGCTTGGTGCATGCAGCTTGTTCTACATTTGATGATGAGCTCCAGACATTCAAGATCCCTAGACACAAAGATGAGGATCCAATTCCTATATCACCACATATCCTAAACCACTTGGGGTTCCAAATGAAGGAGAGCCTATGCACGATAGAGGGCAATCTTTTGATAGGAATTACTTGACGCAGCTATGTACGGAAGACAATGACATCTCCATCTACAACAATGATGGTTATGTTGTCAAACTCATTTCGGATCCAGGAGTTAAGGCAATGGTGGACCTGTGAGAAATTGGCAAAAATCTAGCTTGGTATTTTTATGAAAGAAGTTTGTAAGTGAATCTCACAGGTGTGGAGGATCTTCCCACGTGTGGAGAATTGTGAATTAGATTAAAAAATGTTATCTATAGGGGTCTTATGTTTTTTGTATCAAGCATCTAGATGTAGGATGTTGATAGGGTCAAATTTGGCATAGATGGCAAATTATCCATTTCCAATTGTAATGCCACTATTGAGCCAAAATAGAGTAAGAGGCCAAACTTGAGCCAATTAGAGTGTAGACAAGTGTAATGCTTTTGTTTGATGAATTTTAAGAGGTCCAATAGGACTTAGAAGTGGAACCATGAGTGGTCCAATAGAATTTGAGATATGCTTGAAAATGGTCCAATAGAATTTAGAGGTGAATGGATCAATGGTCCAATAGGATAAAGAGGTGGCAAAAGTGTGGTCCAATCATTGTTAAGCATAGTGGTAGCTCGTGGATCTACTAGTATCATTGTACTTCTCATTTGGATCTAATTGATTTTGAGATTGAGTGGATTTTGTGAGTAATTGGTTTTCTAGCTTTCTCTCTCTACCCGAGAGCTCATGATGATTTTCTCTCTCTACCTAAGGAGAGCAGCTTGTTTCTACTTAGATTATTTTTGGAACACTTCCCACACGTGTGAGTGAGAGTTGGAAGTGATTGAATGCATGTAGTAGTGTGTTTTTGCCATAGAATCAAAGATAGATCTTGATCTCAATCTAGTCTTGATCTTGGTGCATCTACACACCTTAGGAGATCACAAGTACATGTTGTGGACAATCCACATGTGTGAAATCAACATGGTATCAGAGCCTACCTAAGGTTACCATGCATTTTGATCCATTTAAGTGAAAACTATTCATCAATCTTGAGCTAGAAATTGTGAAGATCCATTTTCCTAGCTATCTTGTCCAATTTTGGATCAAAAGAGATCAAAAGGGCATTGATTGGGTCTCACCTGGTACTGTACGGAATCAAGTGCTCAGACATGTCTGAGGAACATCCAATTTCAGTTTGGGAGTGCTCTTTCATGTTTGATCCAAAAATCTTGCTAGATAGCTTGTTTTGAAGCTATTTTTGTCTAGTTTCTGATGCAATCAGTTTCATTCCATATGGTTGTGCCAATCAAAAGTTATAAGCTTTTGAATAGGGTTAGGTAGGGCACCTAGACCTGGGTGGACACATTTGGTTTGTCAAGAGATTGCTTTTTTGTTCCAAAATCATAGTTGAATGCTTACCAATCCCATCTATATGTGATCTTGGCACTGTTTTGAGATCTTAGCCATTTTGTTTCATGCAATATCATTGTATTTGAGTCAAATTTGGTTTCTTAGTGTATTTCACACGTGCTAAGAGTGTTTGATCCTAACTTTGCCCATACTCCATCATTTGATGTGAAGTAGATCTAGTTTTGGAGAGATTTCTACACCCACTACTATCGCTCCTGCCACCACTTCTACAATATTTTCCATTTTTCCAATCACAACTATCGACACATCTCCAATCCCTATCACCATCACTTAGACATCACAACCTCCATCTACTTAATCCATCCATCACGAACAATACCCCACATTGTATCAAGACACACAACAAAATATCCCACCATCCTACGCATCTACCTAGCAGCAGTATCCTCCTATTGGGGAGTGGCAGTATCTTCCAGAAAATGTGCAATGGGCCATCAACGCTCAAAGTGATGCCATGCATTACCTCTACTTTTCAATCAATGAGTATCAAATTTGGTGCAACTTCTCGCAAGAGAAAAACGTGCAATTGACAAACAAGGTACAAGAATGGCAAATTTATTCCACGGAATTAGAACAAGAGGCGCTCAATTACAAAACAAAGAAAGAAAACTCATCACTAACCTCAAAGAGCTACACCAAAAAACATGGACATTCAAGCACGCTTACAACGTGGGGATGATCTCATCAAGACCCTGGAAACACAGTTAGAAGGTGAACGACGAAGCCACAGGAACTTACGGGCCGCTATGATGGGAAATATTCAACGGATTGATTTCAACCAGTTCCAAGCACCACCAATCTTGGAGGGCACCGTAATACCTCTCGCTTCCTATCAGAAGTTAACTCAATTCTGATGGCGAACCAGGTGCAAGCACAACAATTGCAGTAGGCACTAACACAAATTCAAGTAAATTGAGACTATATTCATGATTTGAGACTTCTTAAAACCAAATATATCTAAATTAGGAATCTTCTTAAGTAGTTTGAATTTGTTTCATGTACTATTAAAATAGCCAAATGTTATCCAAGTTAGATACCTTGGTGGATAAAGTTGTGAGCCACTTTATTTTTACTATGATTCGAGTCCTTTATGTTTTGACTTTGTGAACAAGAACCTACTTAAAAATCTAAAAATAAATACACAAGATTCGCTAAGGAGAAGAGAAGCAAATCATGACTAGAAATAAATAGTATTGTGCTTCACTTTGTATGTACTAGATTTCAAATCATTCTCCTGCCTAAACCAATAGTACGTGGAGATAGAACACTATATGATTTATTGTCAATCCAATCGTTGGATGAACTCATGGATTGTTGACGTAGGCAATCCAAGAGAGGCCTTTTCTAGTATTATGAAGGCTGACTTGTACTAGAATACATTCCTAGTTCTAGAGTGAATCCAACATCGTAGAATTTAGAATGTTGTAGGTTTTATTGTGATCCCATTAGGATCAGCTCATGGATTGCTGATCTGGATAGTATTAAGGCTCACGTCTCCAATAATATTAAAGTTATTCCACACCTTACAATGTGGAACGTGTATGATTTAGTGTTAATCCAATACTTGGATGACCTCCTGGATTGCTGACATGGCAATCCAAGAAGTGCTTATCTAGGCAGTATTAAGGCTCATGTCTCCTATAATGTTAAAGTTAATGCACACCTTACATTATGGAACGTGTATGCTTTAGTGTTAATCCAATACTTGGATGACCTCCTAGATTGTTGACCTAACAAAAGAAGTGCTTTTCTTTGTTAGTATTAAGGCTAACTTCTCCTATAATAAGTACTTTTTGGCACCGTAGGATTGAGTGTTAATCCAAGTAGATATGCTAGAGTTAATCCAACACCGTAAAATTGAGTATTAATATGAGTAGGATGATATCCAAGTAGAATAAAAATCAATAGACAAATCACACCATAAATTGAAGCAAGTAACTATTTACGTAGAGCTATTAGAAGTAATCAGAAAGCAGCAGAAAAGAAATATACAAAAGCATAAAAACTATTTTTCTCTTACTTCGAATGGATTGCATTAGGTTAGAATCGATGTCCTTGCAGAATATCAAAATTTGAATATTTGGCCAAATTTTTTTCTAAAAAAAAGGTTTGTTAAGTTATTCCATACAATTAGCTTTTAGCGTACACACATTTTGTTTGTTACGTCATGAGATATCTTGGTAATTTGAGTAAGAAATGATTATAGTAAATCATAGTTTCCAATTTAATTTTGTTCGAAAATGTACTCTTAATGTATTTGAAAATGTTCTTAGATCAATTCAAGCTATGAGCTAGACATCAATTAGTTTACAGTTTCATTAGTGATTCTAATTTTTTCTTTAACTTCATAATTTTTTTGGATATTATCACAATATTGACATGGCAAGCCATATCACTGTACATTTGAGTCATTCTATCTTTCTTTCTTTTTAAGATCTTGAGTTAGATATTTAATTTGCAATGAAAAGCTTAGTAAAAGCTATGATACAAAACTAAGCTGTGTTAGTAGCACAAAAATGATGCAAATAAACTTTGCATATGCAACTATATTCTTCTAGCATGACAATATTTAACTTGGAAAGTTCCTGAGTTAGTGGTTTTGCATGAACTCATATACTCACAAAATTTTTAATAAAAGACAAACATTAAACTAACTCAAAATACTGTGAACTTGCAAGTTGAGAAGTTCTTGAGCTCATTGTTATATTCAATTACTCTGTGAAAGTTTTAATAAGTGGCAAATGAGCTATATGATTTCAACTCAAACAGTTCTTGAGTATGAATCTTCACTTGCGAAATTCGAAATAGTGGCAAAGGTTTGTAATATTAATTCTAATTGAGAGGTTTATAGAGTATACAATTCCAACACGAGAAGTTTTTGAGTTACTAGTTGTAATCAATTACTCCGTAAAATTTTGAATCTGTGGCAAGGACACAATTTCAACTATAAGCTTTCAAGTGTGAAGTTTTGGTAGCTCAAAAATACTGGCAAATGTTGTGGTATAGCTTTAAGTCGGGAGGCATTTGTATTTATATGATTGCAACTCGAGAAGTTCTCGAGTTAATGTTTTTAATCAATTACTTTGTATTTATATAATTGCAACTCGAGAAGTTCTCGAGTTAATGTTTTCAATCAATTACTTTGTATTTATATGATTGCAACTCGAAAAGTTCTCGAGTTAGTGTATATAGTGTTTTACTCTATAAGTTTTCAAGTGTGAAGTTTTGGGAACTTGAAAATACTGGCAAATGTTTGTGATCTAACAACAAGTCAGGAGGCCTTTGTATTTTATAGATTGCAACTCGAGAAGTGCTCGAGTCAATGTGTTTAATATATTGCTTTGTATTTATATGATTGCAACTCGAGAAGTTCTCGAGCTAGTGTTTATATTGTTTCACTCTATAAGTTTTCAAGTGTGAAGTCCTGGCAACTTGAAAATATTGGCAAATGTTTGTGATCTGACAACAAGTCAGAAGGTCTTTGTATTTATACGATTGCAACTCGAGAAGTTCTCGAGTTAGTGTTTTGAATAAGTGGCAATGAAGTTAGAAATAACTTCAACTCTAGGTTCTTAAGTTTCACTGCCATTTTCTAAAATAGTCTAAAAAATTTGTAATACTACTACGAAGCTAAGAGATTTTTAGGATATAAAAGTGAAACTTGTGATGTTCTCAAGTTAGTGGTTCTAATCAAACCCTTTGTAAAAGTTTGAATCAGTGGCAAAGAAGCTATAGACAAGATATTAAATCTTAAAGTTTTTGAGGAGTTTCAGTTGCAAGACAAATCCAGATGCTTGGAGTATGACAAATACGGTACGTAGGGCATTAGCAATTCATTTGGATATCCAAAACACTACATTCGTTCCATTTGGTCTATAGTGTTGTCATTCAGTTTTGTCATTAAATGGCTTTGCATTATTTTTTCTCGTCATTACTTTCAAGTTCATATTTGAATTGTTTCATGCAAGCTATGGGAAAAAATCCAATTAATCTTTTACAAAGCCCTGGATTGGACAAAACACAAAATCTTGGTGTGTAGACAAGTTTTTTTTTTTTAAATGTCACAATTATTTCTTTCAACTATAGTTTTTCTAAGTCACGTTTGGAAAGCAAAAATAGATTTATATATATAAAAAATATTGTGATAGACTAATTAGAAATCTGAAGTGCATTTGCATCTGCAAAGGTCTCCTCATAATCAAGACCATGGATTTGAGCAAATCCTTTGGCACATAATCTTGCTTTATGCTTGTTGATGGTGCCATCATGACTGAACCTGATCCGAAATACCCACTTGCAACCAATCACATGCTTGTTGGATGGAGGATCTACAAGCTCCCAAGTATTGTTGGTGATCAATGCATCATACTCTTGCTTCATGGCATCATACCACTCTTTGGTATTGAGTGCCTCTTGTACATTCTTTGGCTCTTCATGAGAGACATAAAAAACATAATTAGTGGAATCAAGATCCACTTGTTTGCCTTTGTCAACATATGAGAGCCTCTTAGGCTCGGATCTATCTCTCATGGATCTTCTTCGTGAGAAAATACGAGGAGAGTCTTCTTCAAATCTTGACCCTATCACATCATGATTGTCTTCAAAATCAATAATTGATGATGCATCCATAGATTTTTTGATCTCGGCCTCTTCAAAAGATGAGTGTTGATCTTCATGAAAGACAACATCTCTACTTTCAATAACTTGAGAAGTAGAGAGTATAAAGACTCTACAGGCCTTCTTGGTGGATGAGTATCCAACCATGATCCCTTTGCATGCACTAGGATCTTCCTTCTTCCTTGTTTCCAAGGGAATATGGACGAAGCATAAGCATCCAGAAACTCTAAGGTAATCAACCTTAGGCTTCTTCAAAAATAAGATTTCATATGGTGACTTTCCTCCAAGAGCTATATGTGGGAGCCTATTGCAAAGATAATTTGCACAATTAATGGCTTCTCCCCAAAAATCTTTGGGCAAAGATGCCTCAATTCTCATAGATTTTGCGCATTCACTTAGAGATCTATTCTTTCTCTCGGCCACACCATTTTGAGATGGAGAGTAGGCACAAGAAAACTCTCTTTTAATGCCTTCAAGCTCACAAAAATCTTGAAATTTACTAGAGATATATTCACCACCTCCATCACTTCTAAGAGCTTCAATCTTGAATGAGAATTGCTTCTCTACATAAGCTTTGAAAATAAGGAAATGGTCAAACACCATAGATTTAGAAGCAAGAAGATATATCCAAATGAATATTGTGTAATCATCAATGAAAGTAACAAAACAAGTGGCTCCTCCCTTGCTTGTAGTTGATGAGAAATGCACATCCGAGTGGATTAACTCCAAAGGATGCTTGCTTTTGATAGAAGATCTTGTAAATGGCTTTTTGAGAGATTTAGCAATAGCACAAGCCTCACAAGGCTTGATCTTCTTGGAGAGTGACTTTGGCAAGCCAATAGCTTTGGCTTCTTTGATCATAGAGAGCATGGATTTGTAGTTGGGATGTCCCAACCTCCTATGCCATAATTCCTCCATAGAGAGCTTGTTCACAAGAGCAACATTACAAGCATTCACATACTCATTTGGATCTAGTTTATAGATGCCACCAAATCTAGATCCTATTGCCAACACTAATAAGATTCTTGGTAAGCTTAGGTACATAAACAACTTTAGAGAGAGAAAGAACTTTAGAGGATGCAAGCTTCAAGGGAATGTTCCCTATGCCTTCAATAGGACATTCAAAATCATTTGCAGTGTATATTGATTTCTTGACTCCATCATAAGATGCAATAGAAGAGAAAGAGTCCTTGGAGCTACAAATATGTGAAGAGGCTCCACTATCAATATACCATAGGCTGTCCTTCTTGAAAGGAGTAGATGAGAAACTAGAGACCATAAGAGATCCCTCTCCATCACTTGCAATAGTGTCTTCCTTCTCATGGTAATGTTGGCTTGCTTGAGTTGATTCTTCTTCTTGAAGCAATTGGTGGCATAATGACCTTTCTTGCCACAATAAAAGCACTTGATCTTCTTCTTCTTGAGCTTGGATGATGAAGCATTAGAGGAATCATCTTCCTCCTCATCTTTGTCTTTGGATTTGACTTTGTCCTTGCTTGAGGATTGTTGATGTTGGTTCTTGCTCCTCCCTTTGTGCTTATCCTTGGCAAAGAGAGTTTTGCCATCATTATGATTGAGAGAAATCTTGTTCTTCCTTACTCTCGTCTTGATTCTTCCAAAATTAGCACACTTCCGAACTGTCTCACGACGTTCTAAAGCAAAGAATACTTCTAGAATACTCACTCTTAGGAATCAGATTTTCCAAAGTTTCCAAAGAAGTGAAGAGAGGGCATCAAACTATGTTCTGAGAGTTAAAGATTTACATAGAGAGCTTTCCTGTGTTGGTGTTACCATTAACCAAGATGAGCTAGTTCAAGTCATTTTAAATGGCTTGAGATATGACTATGATAATCTTGTTCAGTCTTTTGCCATTAAGGAGGAGTTGCCTAATATAGAAATTCTCCAAGGAATTCTTATTTCTGAAAAATCTAGACAAAGCTATAAACTTTCCAAGATGAACAAACTCGGACATGGTGGAAGTCAAAAACAAGCATAAATGAAGGAGTAAGAACCAGTTCTCTCAAGCATCCAACAAAGACAAAGCCAAAGATCGAGACAAAGATGGTGAAGAGGATGATTCATCTCATCCTTCTACTTCAAAGACCAAGAAGAAGAAAGTGAAGTGTGTCTTCTGTGGCAAGAAGGGGCACTATGCCTCTAATTGTTTTAAGAAGAAAAACCAACTCAAGCAAGCTAATCTCTCCAAAGAGATTGAAGAAGATTCTATTGCAAGTGATGGAGAAGGATCACTTATGGTGTCCAATTTTTCTTCATCACCTTTCAAGAAAGATGGAGCTTGGTACATAGATAGTGGAGCTTCTTCACATATGTGTTGTTCAAAGGAGTCTTTGACAAAATTTTACAGCAAAATACATCCCAATCAATCCTAAAAGTGATGGAGGATGCACAAATAAAAGATCTAGATCCAAACTATGAGCTAAAATCAAGACTAGTTATCAAAACTTGGCAAATTTGGCATTTAGCTCCACATTAGGCACATAGATCTGATCAAATGAACCAAAGTAAAGTATAGAAAGCTTCTCAGACTTGTAAAAAGGTTCAGTACCTTCCAAACCAAGCAATTAATGCATAAGAACACTCACATCCAATAGCTAGAATTTGCCACCAAAAGACAATGATGATAGAAGTGAAAAAACTCGATTTTTCTTGATCATTTGATGGAGATTCCGTCATGTATTTATACATTTCAAGCTCAGGTCTGAGCATATTAGGACACCTCTGAACTTACCATACCCTAAACCTAACATCTACCCTAATAGGTCATTGGATCCACCCTAACTTGGGTCAAGATCTTGAGATCCAAAAACAATGATTTAGATCCTAGAATTTCTCTAGCCTATCCAAACACATTTTTGCCTCATTTCAAAGATGCTATCACAATGTAATATGAGGAATCAACTTATTGAAAATCATCCTATGTGATTTGGCACATGTGGCATCTATTTACATGGCCATCTTGCCAATTACCATAAGATCCAACTTTTGTATGAAGCACATACAACCAAGGCTTGATATATCACCATCTTGACTTTATCCACCAAAACAATGAACTCCAACTTGGCATCCTTCCAATGAAGGTCTTCATTCCTTGGAAATTCAAGAGTGAATGGATCACAAGATGAGGCCTTTGAATACATATTTTAAACCCTAATCAAAGTAGTAATGATCACTATTTCATCATCATAAGATATAGGATGAAAAACAATGTTCATACTAGCATCATCAAAGGACTTTGTCAAATACATGACATGTTTTCTATCAAACACAAAGGGAGATATGGATAAACTTCCTTGCTGCTCCTTTCTCTTTACCCAAACCTTCATATTGATGTAGATTCAGGTCTCTTTTTCCTTGAGACAAGTGCTCCATCTCGGGTTCCTCCTTGATGTTTTTTTTCTTCATCATGCTCACTCCCTCTTGGTGTTGATGATGAAAACATGGATCCAAACCTGAATGTTCTCCTTCTCAATATGATCTTTCAAGTCAACAAAACAATCACCAAGATTATTTATTCCAAATTTACTAGTCCACAATTGCTTACCACTAGCAATTTGCATTACATACTTGTTGAGCTTGAAACTAATGAGGCCAAATACTCTTGTATGGATATAAGTGTCCTTCAAGGATGATTCACTTATTCTCATACAAGGTTCACAATATGCCTCTTTGAAAATGAAGTCAAATTCTTTCAACTTATGAATGAAAATGTCATGCTTACTTCTAGCATACTCAAGAGTAAGTAGATATGACAAACACCTTTCATTCCATACTTTAGAATTCAAAGGGACTTCATTACAAAACTCAGCAAATGAAGTACAAAATGTACCCCCCTTTCCAACTTTCCTTTCCTTGTCCACAAAAATGAGCATTGATATCTCCATCTTTGCTCTTGTGGCTCTCCTTGGAATAGTTGAAGCTCTCGGATTTTGCTCCTCCTCTTGATCAAGCTCCTCCTTGATCTCAACCATATCTTTTCCAATATGGTTCTCAGAGGATTCATCATTCAAGATTACAAACATTGTGGCTCTACCATTGCTCTTTGTGCTAGCAAAATGTACATCCAAATGAATCAACTTAAGAGGGTGAGTGGTCTTAGTGATAGTGTTAGAGAAAGGCAACCTATGTGCTTTAGCCAAAGCACATGCTTCACAAAGCTTTTCCTCCTTTTACATGGATATTGGAAGGCCTAGAGCAAGCTCCTCCTTGCACATGACTTCCATAGACTTGGTGTTGATGTGACCAAGCCTCTTGTGCCACATTTCATTTGTGGTCATCTTGTCCTCCTTGGCTACTATCACAAATTGGTTAGGATCAACAAAAGCATCAAGCTTAAACAACCTCCCAAACCTTTTTCCTCTTGCTATGATCTTCCCATTCTTCTTGATGTTGCATACATTAGTAGAGAACTCCACAATGAAACCATGATCTAAAAGTTGGCCAACACTAGGCAAATTCTTAGTGATGTTAGGAATGAAGAGAACACCATCTATCTTAGTCTTCTTGGAGGATCCAAAGCATAAGGGTTTGGATCCCACTCCTTCAACTTTACATTCATAATCATTTGCTGTAAAAATGGATTTATGGGTCCTACATAAGGTGTGAGTTGAGAAAAATACTCCCTTTTACAGGACATGTGGGAGCTAGCCCCACTATCTATCCACCAAGGATTTTCACCTTTCACATTTGATGATGAAAAGGTTGACATCATGAGTGAGTCCTCATGATATCTCTCTTCCTCCTCTTGTACAATGTTGGCTTGGCTTTGATCTTGCTTCCTCTTGAAGCATTCTGAGGCATAATGCCCCATCTTGCTACAATAGTAGCACTTTATCATAGATTTGTCCTTCTTGGGCTTGACTTGTGATGATGAGGATGTGGATCCTCCTTGATCTCCATCCTTTGTTTGTTCCTTTTTTAATGCTCCTCCCTTGGTCTTTGCTTTGCCTTTGCTCTTGAAAAATAAGGCTTTGCCATCACCATCATTGATGGAGAGCCTCTCCATCCTTGATTTGATATGAGCCTTCCTACTCTCCTTGGCCATCAACACACTTTGAAGGTCTTCAATTGTAGGCAAGTTTCTCATGATGGCATAGCTTTGGACAAGGTTAGTACAATCACTACATAAGCCATTCAAAACTATTTGCACAAGCTCACTCTCTTTAATAGGTTCACCAACATAAGTAAGCTCTTTGTTCAAATCTTTTACTCTCAAAACAAATTGATGTCCACTCTCATTCCTCCCTTGGAAGCATTGAAGAACTTGGTTCTTAAGGGAAAGTAACCTTGAGGTATTCTTGGACTCATAGATCTTTTGAAGAGTCTCCCAAGCCTCTTGGGCTGAGGTACATGCTCCTACTTCTTTGAGAAAATCATTTGCAACATTCTTCTTAATACAATGAAGTGCAAGCTTGCACCTTCTCTTGTATTTAGTTGCTTCTTGTGGATGGATTGGCTCATCTTCCTCTCCATTCACAATAATATCTAGAAGAAGAGATTTATATGGATCAGCCTATTGGGTTCATCCATGACAAAGACAAAGCTTGCTTGCTCTTCAAAACTTTATATGGACTCAAGCAAGTTCCAAGGTCATGGTATTCTCGACTTAACACCTTTCTTGAGTCACTAGGATTTAATCTTAGTAACTATGATTCTTTCTTATATGTCAAATTTTTTGATAAAGATATTGTCATCCTTCTTATTTATGTTGATGATATCATTCTAATAGGAAGTTGTATCAAGTTAGTTGAGGAAACCAAGATTGCACTTGGAAAAGAATTCAAGATGCAAGATCTTGAAAAAATTCACTACATTTTAGGATTAGAGATTGACTTTCTTAAAGATAAACCTTTTGTATGTCAATCCAAGTATGCTCTTTCAATGTTAAAAAAGTTCAATATGTTAGATTGTAAGAGTATAGAAACTCCTATGGACCAAAATGTAAAAGACCCTAACAAAGGTGCTGAAAGGTCCTTCGTGGACATCACACTTTTTAGGAGTCTTATAGGCTCCTTAATTTGGCTCACAATAACTAGACCTGACATAAGCTTTAGTGTTCATAAGTTGAGCCAGGCTATGCAAAATCCTACTATTTATCATTGGAAAGTGGCCAAGAGCGTGCTTAGATATATATCTTCAACTTTTGATTATGGTTTATTGTATAAAAGTGAAGATCTTTCTATTGTTGGTTATTCTGACTCAGATTTTGCAAGTGATAGAGCAGATCAAAAATCTACAAGTGCTTATGTCATATATCTTGGAGGAAACTTGATATCTTGGCTTTTCAAAAAGCAAGATACTATATCACTCTCATCGTGTGAAGCTGAGTATAAGGCACTCACTACAACAACTGCTTTGGATCAAGAGGTTACTAGTGGAGCTAAAGATAATGATGGAAGAGGACCTACCTATGATCATGTGTGACAACATTTTAGCCCAAGCCCTTGCCAACAACCCAATATTCCAGGCAAAGAGCAAACATATCGAAGTTGCACATCATTTCGTGAGAGAGAAGCTCATTGGAGGGCAAATCTACTTGGAGCACATCGACACATCATCTTGTATTGCTGATATGCTCACCAAACCTTTGAGCAAAAGTTCCTTCATGAAGCATAGAGCCAATCTTGGAGTAATACCAAGATCCATGTTCAAGTCAATATAGATTGTTTTTAGGAGTGTTGAAATGGAAAAATAATCCATCTTGACTTTAGGCTTGCTACAAATATTTTACTATGCAAGTATCTTTTTCATAAATGCGAAATGCCAAGTTTGGCCTAGATAGAACTCGAGCTACATGGATATGTCATTTCTAGATTGATGAGTACAACTTGCATATAGTTTGTAGACATAGAATTAGCAAAATTATGCTTGTAGAAACTCGTGGCAATTCACATGCATTAATTATAAGTGATCCATAGTGACATGCAAGGCATGCACAAAGTGTAATGGACACATGCATGATGATTTGTACATTTCTAGTTAGAACTAGCACACTTGGAAAAAGTTGGTAGAGTTTCATGCATGAGAAGTGACAAATGTCACATAGACACTAGTTTTCACTTTAGATGTCATTAAATGATGGATGGATGTGGTTCTACCTCGAGCTACCTCAAACTCCATAAATATGTGTAGCTCTCCTCATATTTTGTGATGAAGAACCAAAGCTTTGTAGCTATCTCATGCCATTTTGGATCCACACAATTTTTGCTTGTTATCTCTCTATCTTTCTCTCTCTAACTCTTTGTGAATCAGAAGAAGCTGGTGGCAGGGGATGCCATTGTGTTTCTATGCAACGCTAGGGGGGAGCTTTGTGTGGGAGTGAGAAAATCAATGCCCAGCAGCAATGGAGGGGGAGGCGGGGGTTCCCTCTGTTGGCAGTCTTCCAAGCCGCTGCAGTGCTCATCCAGGTGTGAACAAAACATCCTTCAAATGAACATTCCTATTTGTAGAGAGAGAAATAGGAAAACTAGTTGAAATAGGAACGTCATCAATAGCTTACTGTTTTTGTACGGACAACAATTTCATCATATCATATGTTTGATGTCTGATCAGGTTCTTATTGAGTTTGCATCTCTTTCATTAAGTAGATGTTGATTTTTCTACATTGACAACATTGGTAGAATTGATCTATTTCTAACCAAAGATCAGGTTATGGATTTGGATCTTAAATGATTTGAAATTTTTCACATGGTATCAGAGCTTGTGTTGCAAGTTTTGAAATGATCAAGCACATCTATCAAGGATTTGGAGGAGATATCAATGCTAGCATGCTAGATTGACTTCTACTCAAAAATCGAGTTTTTTGCATATGTAGATTGGATCTTTTGTAGATTAGAACTCAATTTAGATCAGTGAACTTGAGGAATTCTGATTTCACACCATACTCACTAGAAATAGCCAATTTTTGATGCATTAGGAAGGTCTCACTTGAGGCTACAAGATTCTATACCAAGTTTTTAACAATTTTTGGCAACTTGTTCCAATACTCAATAGTTACTAAGAAGTTAAAAAATCCGATGATAGGTTCTGTGGCTTGTCCCTATCAAAAGCCACAACAATTAATAAATTATTTGATTGAAATTTTTTCGCACCCAGCTGATTGGGTGCTAGATTTATTTAGCAGTAGTGATTCTAACAACGCATATTGTAGAGTTAGATTCTAATTTGGTTGAATTTATAAAAATGGAGATGAAATCTCTCTCTATTTTGTTAGACGGGTTAATAGAGGTGTACAGATGATGAGGACTTTGCCATTCTCCAGTTGAAGGATCCATAACCTCCACTAGTTAAAAATGGCAACACTGGAGGTTTATATGTCCTAGTCCAAGAATATACTGTTTTAACTGAAGTAGTTGAGGAGGTTGTCACTATTTCTATTGAGGCTCCTCTAGAGAAACAAAAAGACATTTATGATTTCTTTTGGGTCGTCTAATGTACTCTATTTCATTATCATAAAAATTGTGATCGTTTTGTTTATATTTATCAAAAAATTTGAGTCATGAGATATTTAAGATTAATTGAATTTTTTTAGAATTATTGTAATAAAAAATATTCTAAATAGTTACATTACAATGTTATTTGTTATAAATGGATATGTCAAAATAAATGAATTTTCATTTTTATGAATGTAATTCATACTCTTCAAGAAAATAGTAAATGTTATTAAAATTCATCAAATTCTTATTATTTTTATTTTCAAAAAGATATTAACAAATAGCATCTAATGTTTTTCAAAAACATTTGTATTTCTCTTACAAATTTTATAATTTGTTTATTTTTAAGTGATTTTTCTTTTACAATGGAGTATTTTATATTATTTTAAGATATTGATTTTACAAAACTTATACTTTGAATATCTCTATAAATTTTTATAAGTTACAGCTTTTCAGAAATTAAACATTTTTAAAAATATTAATTGAAATTCATATTACAATTATAATATTTTTTTATGTTAATACAAACACCTTCGTTTCAAAAAAAATTAAAAATTAAAATATTTGTACTATAGTAATATTTTAGAGAAGTAAAAATAGAGAAATTTATTATTTTTATGGTTAATGATTTGGTTTAAATTGATTTGTTTTAAATATCTATTGATTTGAAAATGTCAATAATACTTATTAATTTGGTTAGCATTACAATTGTTGACAAAATGATAAACGTTTTAATATTACAATATATATTTATATAAAGCACTTTAAATATCGACAAATTTTTTTCTTTTAAATTAAGCTTAAAAAAAAAATCTCCTTGTCATTTTTTTTTTTTTTCACATGTTGCCTATACTTATGTCATCCTGCAAAGTCAGCTTCTTGCGATCATGCATATCAAACTTTTTTAACATTATTTTTGTATATCTCCCTTGAGTTGGCATAATATCATATTCTCTATGCCAAACCTCTAAATCCAAGCAATAGTGCATGAAGCCTAGATCTGTCATATCAAAACTATCTCTAAGAAACAATTTGATTTCTCAACAAGCATAGCATCACTTCCAACTATGATCAAATCATCAACATTATATAATAAAGACAATTTCACCTTGATGTTTGAGAACATAAAAATTTGGATACGCTTCACACACAATGTTCTCCCTCACAAAATATTCATTAATACGCATTCCAGCTTAATGATTTGGTTTAAATTGATTTGCTTTAGATATCTATTGATTTGAACATGTTAATAATAATTTATTACTTAATCTGGTTAGTTTTACAACTGTTGACAAAAATAATAAACGTTTTAATATTACAATATATTTTTATATAAAGCACTTTAAATATCGACAATTTTTTTTTTTAAAAGCTTTAAGAAAAAAAAATCTCCTTGTCATGTTTTTTTTCACCATGTTGCCTACACTTATGCCATCTTGCAAAGTCAGCTTCTTACGCTCATGCATATCAAACTTTTTTAACATTTTTTTTGTATATCTCACTTGAGTTGGCATAATATCATATTCTCTATGGCAAACCTCCAAATCCAAGCATTAGTGCATCAAGCCTAGATCTGTCATATCAAAGCTATCTCTAAGAAACAATTTGATTTCTTCAACAAGCATATGAAAGATTTGGATCTGCTTCACACACAATGTTCTTCCTCACAAAATATTCATTAATACACATTCCAAGCTCGTTGTTTCAATCTTTAACTAGCTTTCTTCAACTTGCACACTACTAGATGTTCTGTACTTTCCGATGCGAATGTGTTGGGTGGATCCATGTACACCTCTTTCATTAGCTTATCATTCAAGAATGCTAACTTGACATCCAATTGTTGTATCTTCCAAGCATGAAATGTTGCAATTGCTACTAATAATTGAATAGTAACCAATTTTGCCTCTAGCACAAAATTTTTTTCAAAGTCAATTCTTTCATGTTGTTCAAAGTCACGTGCTACCAATCTAGCTATGTACTTAGATAATGGCCCATCAACATGACTTTTGCTTTTATACATCCATTTTATAGGAAATGGCTTGCTTATCATGACATCATTTTTTTTCATAGATTCTATTTTATAATTAGCAATTGCTTGGCCTATGATCCATTATCATATTTTTGAAAATTTTCATACTATTTGGGACTGATTTTTGCTAATATTTAAGCCCATAGTGTTATTTTTATTTAGTTAACAAAAGACCTTATGACTTGGGCCCTAAGACCCTCCAACATTCATTAGACCTTTTATCATTATTGTTTGACAATTAAGTGCATGTTTAGGCTGGGAAGTAGGTGGCAAACCTATAACCCTGATTGAGCCCAAAAAGTCTAAAGGAGCTTTACTTGTGACAATTTTCTACTGTGACCCTAATCTACTAGCATAGTCTAGCATTCCTCAATGTAAATCACTGTGGTCAGGAGCTTAGCTAGCATATATTTGTTTTCAATAAATTTTGACTTCATTTTCCTCAATCTTAGGATTGGATATCAAGTTATCAGTGTTGCTCATTGGTTGATTAACACATTGACATACGTTTCCAGCTTTTACAATGCATCTTGTGTTGTTTTTTCCATGATTGGGATAATAATACATGGAAAGTATTACAATCATATCTAAAAGCTTATGACCAAAGCCAATAAGCGAGAAGGCCAGTCTAGTAATAACCGTAATCTAGTGGCCAATAACTCTAGCTATGCTAGTGGACAAATTTTTGCTGAGCAGGATGAAGTTATTGTAGAATCATTCCCATGCGGTACTAATCAAGTTAGTGATTAAGTTAGATCTAGTTCCACCATCCGTGCAACATTGCCCTCTAAGGGAGTCCTTGAAGATTAGTTGTTGCCTAGCATTTGACTTCTCCCTAACAAAGTGCCTAGTGAAGTAGAGAGCATGGCTGTGCAGCGATTCCATTCCGAACAAGATAGCTATTGTGAATAGGAGTCATGTTTGCATGAACTCTGGACTCATCTCGTGCTCAATTCCAAAAACTTGCATACATTTTAAAGAAAATCTATTGCCATGAGTCTTAACCGACATCCAATGGAATCACATTATGGAATCTGACCTAGCTTCAACATACACATACCTTCATTACAAGATCGACATACATTGCTAACTAGAGGTGAAAGAAAGAGAACAAAGTGACGAAGTTATCATTGTGTCTCTTCCTATGATCTTGGAGGAAGTTTAAGACCTTTAGGACTGCCAATTTCATCTAGGTTCACCTATGCAATCACGAGTGGCAATTCATGATTGGCATATGTATTATGTAAAAGTTGGGTGTTACCTATACCTAAGTTGCAACCTGTGACTAAAGCTCATTGCTCTAGCTTCACCTATGTAATCTCGAGTGGCAATTCATGATTGGCATATGTATTATGTAAAAGTTGGGCTTTAGCTATACCCGAGTTGCAACCTGTGACTAAAGCTCATTGCTAGAGCTATAAGCAACTTGCAAGCTGCTATGTGCATTTGAGATTCAAAGAAAAACAACCATAAGTAACTTGCAAAGTATCTATAGCCTTGATGCTCTTTAGAAGGCATAAAATTTGAAAGGAAATAAACCAATCGTTCTAGCCTGTTTCTTTCTTTGTGTGGATGAGGGACTAGATGCTCCAATTTCTCTCACAAGCAACGATGGAACATTAAAAGCTCATCCTACAAGGCCTATTGTTTGTCTAAATCTGGGTAACATGCAAAGGACCTTGGGACCATGTCCCATCTACTTTGCCATATGGCCTTTACTCATCAAGCTTGCGCATTCCAAATCAAAGTTTCAAGTTTCAAGTGGCATAAAACTCATAACTAAAGAGTCGACAATAAAACTTCAAAAATTAAAGTTCAATTTCTAACCATAGATGCACCGCGATTCTGAATCGCGTTTCAGAATCGCGATTTTGAAACGCGTTTCGGGATTTTCCCAAAATCGCATAGAATCGTTTTTTTTTTTTTTTGAAATTTTTTTGGCAATATGGGTATCAGATGAAAGCTCTGATAAGATCTGTTTGTGCCTCATCTACTGCACTTTTGAGAGGCAAAATGCTGGTTTGCCAATTGATCCCCTAAAAAAATTTCAGCCATAAGCTATTTTTTCAAATATATATATATATATATATATATATATATATATATATATATATATATCATAGTGTCCCTTGGTACCGCTGGTATGGTACCGTCGGTACCATATCAGTGGTACCGCCGGTACGGTACCACGCTGGGATCCGCGGTACCAGGGCGGTACCATTTTTAATATTTTATTTTTTTAATTTTTTTAATTTAATTTTTGCTTATTACCTACCAAAACAGGTCAAAAAATTGGAAAAAAAAGGGGTTCTGGGTGTAAAAAAAGAGGGTACAGTACATGGTGCAGAGGACTGGTGCAACAGCACATGGGCACTGTGGGTGAGCAGAGCATGGGGCCAATGGGAGAGCAACACAGGGGGGGAGCATCACATGGGTTTAGGGTACATAGGCACATGGAGGGATGATGGGGATCCACATGGCCAATCAAGCTATGGGGATAAATAAGCACTCAGAATGCCATTGTGATAGGCATTTTCAGAGGCTGTGAGAGAGCTAGTGATAGACAGTGAGAGAGCAAACGAGAGCCGGTGACAGGCTGTGAGAGGCTGTTTGAGAGCCAGGGTGCTGTGAGAGGGTGTTCGAGGAGCAGGGTGCTGTGAGGAGAAGGTCGATCGAGATGGCAGAGTGCATACCACCGAAGCCCGAGGGAGAAGCCAGGAGGAAGCTCGAGGAAGATATCCGAAGGCACAACGAAAGACATCGAAAGCAAGAGGCAGACATTGCAGAGATGCTACGACATACTCGGGAGAGACACCCAGAGCTGCAGATCCTCGCCCCCGCTGTGGCCCATGCCCCCGCTGTCGAGCTGGATTTGGATGTGCAGATCGGAATGAACTTCACACGGCGACAGCTCATCATGGTCAGGGAAAGGGCGGCCAGATGTCGGGCTAACCAGGAGGCAGAGTGAGAGCGATAGAACAATGCACCTGACGAGGGCGAGGAGCCGGTGGAGGATCAGTAGGCATGTTTAAAATAGATATGGTCCAGCCGTATGTGGCGAACTATTGCTATGTAATTTTCGGCAGTTTAGAGTGCGGCAAATAACTAGATAGCTGCTTAAAAAAAGGACGGGATGTGTAATGTTATCTTTATACAACGGAAGAATGAATATATAGTTGTTTTTTGTACAACGCGAGCCTGGTCATGTGAAATGCAATCTCTGTATTTTTTTAAATGCAAATGTGATACATGTGTTTGTGAAATGCTGTTTGGGGTGTAGAGGTAATTGTTGTGCTCATTATGTAGGTGCATTTATGTGAAGCTATCATTCACTTCAATCGAAATTAGTTGAAAATAAAATTCACACACGCATATAGAATTTGACATAAAATTGAAAATACAGCATCACATGTACAGAGCGACATACGCACAATGTGCAGCAAATAAAGTACGCCAAACACTATATATAATATGAAAAATGATCTGAGTACAATGGTAGACCGTCTGCTAGAGACAAACTACTGAAACTAAAATAACAGAGCCACAATCAATGCTCTGGCTCTAACTCAGACAAATGCTCCGGAGACAACTCAGGGCCCCGAGCTGACTCTCGCAGCCGATATCTCTGCCTGTCTGGAACTGGCATGGGCTGTGTGTCCGAGGAGGAGGACTATTCACTAGCATCATCCCAATCTGCCTCTGCATTAGCCCCCGAGCAAAACCACCAACAACACCTCCTCCAGCTGGCTGTAATCCTGCACCTCTAGCTGTACCTGGAACCCTGGTGGTCGTCCTCTCTTCCCTGACAGTTTCTATGCCTTGCCTTTCTTGTTCGGTGCACCCTTGGGCCTTCTTGGTCTCTTGCGGACAAGAGGAGCTGTCAATGCCTCGTCACCCCCATGCAAATCACCTGGCTGGCTAGGCTGGGCCCAAGCTGAGGCTGACTGGGATAGGGAAGCAAAAGAGGGAACTCCCTGTGCACCTGGTGAGGAGGATGAGCTCGTGGAGTGTGTGTCCGTGGGGCTGTTGCAGGTGGAGGAACTGGTTGTGCAGGAGGCAAGTACAACGGCGATATGTACTGAAAGGGGCGCTGCAGTGGCCGATACTGGTACATCATGGGTGCTGCCAAAGGGGGAGCCAGTGGAGTGGGTGCTGCCAAAGGAGGAGGATGTGGAGTGAGTGCTGCCACTGGAGGAGCAGCTGGAGGAGCCACTATGGATGTGGGCGCTGCAAGAGAAAACTTGGGCACAGATGGTAGCTTGCCATGGAGACTTGGTGCTGCAGAAGTAAATGGCGATGGACGGGCTGCAGGCCTGAATGGCATTGGTGGCACTGGAGGAGCTGTGCGGCGCACATATATCCTCTGAGGAGCTGAAGGAACTGTAGACACCTCGTGCGGCTGCTCTGGCTGGGACTCTATATATGGCATGCTGGCAAGAGACGAAGGGGGTGCCATGACACTCGGCATATGCTAAGCCTCTGAATCCAATGTGGCAATCAAGTCGTCCAGCTGGGCATCTGAATACAAATGCTCTGGGATCTGGGCCTCATCCTGTGCACCATCCTCTGAATCAACCTGTGCCTCATCCCGTGCACCCTGTAGACCCTGCATGGCCTCCCAATTTGGGCAATCAAAGTCATCTGGTGCCTCCTCTGGTGTGATGTCGTAGTAACGGCCATGACTCTGTACTGCACGCATCCAAACAGCTGCGGGACCGACATCTAAATCACTCTGCCCTCTATCAAGAGCCTCCTCCATCATGTCGACATAGGTAGGTATGCCACTAGCCCCCCCTGTGTGCCCTGCCTGTCTCCCGATATAACCTGTGCCATGTGCCCCACCTCTGTCATGTGATGCACCTGTGACCCATGTCCGTGGCGTGTGCCATGCACCTGTATGGTCTGCCTCATCCCTCTCTGAACTGGCAAACACAACCCGAATGGGCTCATCCTCATCATGCTCATCCTCTGACACTGGCTCGTCTGCCTCATACAAAGGAGGCTCTTTGTGCTCAAGCCCAAGCTCTCTCTCTCTCTCTCATCTCAGCAAGCTCCCTCTCTCTCTCTACCATCAACTAAGTGTCGAAGTCATCTGCAGGCATGGAATGGACGCTGTCCGTATGCAAGTCAACTTGGCGCTCCAAATCAGATATCTTCGTCTACAAGGTCAAAATATTGCATGTCAGGACAACAACTTGATCAAAAATGGCAACCTACATTTTAGTGAGACTTAAACCAACATGCTATGGGGGAATAGCCCATCACCTGCAATGCGCTCGTAATGGTCGGCAGTCTCCTGGCGAGATGTGCGTTGGTGTTACAGAACTGATGTCAAGACGAGGCCGATCCTCAACATTTTGGTCTCCAGCTGCATGGGTACACACTTTTTGAGAGCCGTGGATTGAAGTAGAGGGGGGAGAGTCATATCTGCAAATTTCATGTACGACGTCATTAGGTCTTCCATCCTGTCCATAGGCCCCCAGCATGTCGTTACGGTGGTGACGGACAATGTCACCAACTGTGTTCAGATGGGTGTCCTACTAGAGGCCGAGTTCCCTCACATCGTCCATACCCCCTGTGCGGCGCACGACATAGACCTTTTGATGGGGGACATACGTGCACTTTCCTGGGTTAGAGCCATCGTCCGCGAGGCCCTCTTCCTGGGGACTTTTGTCACCCGGAAGAGGCGTGTTCTTGCCATGTTCCGGGTGTTCAGCCATTTGGACCTCCGTAAACCAGCCCCCACACGCTTTGCATTCGACCTGGTGGTCATCGACCGTCTGATTAGGTGCAGGGCACAGCTTCTACAGATGATTGCCAGTGATCTTTGGCGTGCCAGTACGTTTTAGCACATGGAGGATGGGGAGCACTTTTCTTCTACGATGAGGGGAGACCAGTTCTGGAGGGATGCACAAACATTGTCAGGACTGCTTCGACCACTCTACATTGTGCTCCGCATGGCTGACAGCGAGGGGTCCACACTTGGACTGGTGTATGAGCTCATGGACCGGATCAGACAGTTTCTGCAGCTGCCCATCTTGCAGCCAGAGAGGTAAGCGAAATTGTTATCTTTTCAGTGTTTGCTAGTTTGTTTTTATGTCGATGTTAAGTTTTTTTGGAAATTTGCTTCGTCTTCGTGCAGGATGACGGAGCTGAGGTTCATCTGGGAGACGCGGTGGAACTACTTTCACAGGAGTATCCACAGCGTTGCACACATCTTGCATCCCCTCTTCCTCTCTCCGACACAGATATCAGACAGGGAGCTCGAGGCGGATTGGCCTGAGTACATCTACAGGGTGGGTCCACACATTGGCTTGGATCCTATCATACTCATGGAGGAGTTAGCTGCATTTCGTTTTGGCATGGGCACGTTCGGACACCCGGCTGCTCAAGATCCAAAGAGGAGCTAGCTCCCCATTACCTGGTGGCATGTTCGGTAGCACCTATCCCTCCATACAGCGTCTTGCACTGCGTGTCCTTTATCAGGTATGCATCTCATTTCATCCTCCCTTGCTGTATTTCGTTGATGTTCCACCCGTGCACATGTGTTGAAGCATTTCATTGCACGTACCACGAGATTGCACTGCCTCCGTGTGTGAGCGTAATTGGAGCACATGGGCCCTGGTTCACACAAGGAGAAGAAACAGGCTGTCAGTGAGTCAGCTAGAGCGGTTGGTGTGTACGGACAACCTCTGAACCAGAGACTCTCCAACTAGGGCTGACAGACTGTGCAAGGTGGAATGCCCTTCTGAAGGGCTCAGAATTGGTGATGGCAAAAGGTAGGTTCAGCTCGTAAATCAAACTGGCCACGGCCTGTGTGGCCTCTCTGTCCATGTGCGGCTCATGCGCGTCACGAATGGTCTGTTGCACAAGGGCTCTACCTGGTGGGCGACGGGTGGTGGACCTCCAGCACGGTGCACGAACCGTGACAGGAATGGACGATGACGCGACAGGCTAGGCACTAGTGGATGCATCGACTGTGGACGTGGAATGGGGAGAGTGGGATGCACTGGCAGGGATGGCTGCAGCAGCGTAAGTGGGGTGCACTGGTGGAGGGGCAAGATCTGGCATGGGATACGAAAACTGCTGGCTAGGGAGATCATCCGAATGGTAAGGGAAAGAAGAAGGGATCTCATCCACATCCTCGAAGGCATCATCAGTAGCATCCTGGGCCTGCTCGGGTGGCGAAAAATCCATGAGAAAATCGTAAACTGGGGGCGTGCGAGCAACAGGACGTGTTGGTGGAACCGCAGTAGCAACTGGCAGACGTAATGAGACGGGATCCATCGGAATGGGTGCAGATGGGGGTGCGTGTGGCGGAACTGTCTGAGGGGGATGAGGGGCAATGGGACGGGACAAGGATGCACTCCCTCTCCTCGTGCGTGCCAGCCAAGCAGGCAGCAACTCTGGGTCAGCCACATAAGGAGCAGTGCAAAACCGGAGAACGCCCTCCAAAATGGTGTTCTGCCCCGCGACAAGACATGGCCCGTAAGTGTCCAGTAGTCGCTGCCTGTCGGGAACGGACATGCTGCCACAAGGGGCAGCATTTAAGGTGCCACCATTTTTGGTTCGTACACCGAGCAGGTGGCCTTTAAGGCGAGTGAGGGACGCAGCAAATTCGACGAGGCAGTATCGGCAACGCACTTCTGACCGGTCTTGTTGGTCTTGTCGGCAACTGGTCTGACAATGTCTACCTCGTCCCACAGACCGGAAAGGTCGAATTGCACCATTACGATAGAGAAAAGTAGGGAAAAAATGCAGATGAAGCTAAAGCTTGAAGGATGGATTGCTGGAAAAAAAAACAGCAGGGTTCACTGTTGGAGAGATGCTGAGAATGGACGAAGGCAGGGTGAAGCAAGTCAGATGCAAGAAAGGGCGTTGCGTGGGCAAAGGGCGACGCAAGATATCGAAGGCAAGCAGGCGAAAACAGTAGCGATGGCAGGGCGGAGGAGGGCGCAAAAATTTTTTTGATGAAATGCGAGGAAGGCGGATAGGTTTAGGTAAGAAAATTTTTTAGAAAATATTACATATTAAATAATATTTTATATTGTGGTACCGCGGTACCAGTATGGTCCCGCGGTACCCAGTACCGCGGGACCCATGATATATATATATATATATATATATATATATATATATATATATATATATATATATGTATGTATATATATATATATATATATATATATATATATATATATATGTATGTATATATTTCGCAATTTGCGAATCGTGGACCCAACGAATCGCGATTCGATGCATCTATGTTTCTTACATCAATCATCAATGAAAATTCAATGATGATTTATCAAGCATTATTTATCATTGAAAAAACCTTAAAACCTAATACTTATAAACTATATTACTATGAAGTTTACACAAACTACAGATTGAGGATCACCTTTGCTGACTCAAATCTATGCAGCTATGGAGCTGCTCAGCCAATTTGTCCATAAACTCACAAAGAAGGGCCATCATGGATCCCTTCGTTATCAATGAGGCACAAAATGGTGGGTAGCAACTATAACCCTAAAACAATAGAACTAGCCTCTTTCAAAATGGCGACCTTCATACGAGCATCTCAAAACATGTGGAGCGAGGCTCCCAAAAACCATTGCATTGTGCCCAATGGTTGGAAAAAACCATTTGCCTAAGTGCATTGTGCACCTTAACGAGTCGCTCCAAAACGTTAAAAAGAAAAGCAAGCTCGGTGGGGGCAGGTTTCAATATCTCAAAGGATTTCAACCCTCTGCCTCTTGATGACAAATCTCACCAAGAACTGTGTTGTGTCCACTACCACTTTGACCAAAGCCAACTTTGCCACATCCTCAATCAATAGGTTGATGCAATGTGCAGGACATGGGGTCATGCCTTGTTCACTAATGTCTTCATTGTGACACAATTCGAGGCATTATCAGTGATAACCTGCACCACCAAATGAAACAAGTTTAGACTCTATCATACACAATTGATTCTTTTTATAATAGAGTATGATCATCAATGTACATAGATGTTGGTGCATAGTGAGAGAAATAATGCATCATTAGTGATAATCGATTACCTGCACCACATCTAGGGTCCACATTTTCAATGGCCTTCTTGATTACTGGAACATATACTCCTCTGTCACAACTGTGTCTGGTGTGGAAGTGTTGATAACTTTCCAACACACGGTGCTCATGCAAGTAGACACCATAATATTGACAGACAAATCTCAGAATTCTGCAGCAAATTATACCAGTATGCAATACAATTTCTTCTCAGTCCCATATGATCAAAGGTGAGAATTAAAAAACAGATTTGGCAACAACTTTGGGTAATGAGCTGCTTGTATCTACTATGTTCTTTCAAAAGAACGAATATATATCTTATAGTCCAAATTCAACTAGAAAGCTTTCTGCAATGGGGAAAATCTCTTTTTAGCTAAGTTTAGAGAGCATAGTATGTGAAAAAACATAGTGATACAGTAATTTGCAGATTTGTACAAGAAACAAATAAGTGCAACAAAAAGTAAGAAATTATTTGTGGAGCAAAGTGGGCCTGGCCTTTCATTATTCTATTGTCTTCGCTTCCAAAATTTGGCCGATTCCTATGTTTGACAAGCTTGCTTGATTTACTTTGATGGGAACAATGTAACAAAATCATTCAGTAGACTATTGGAAACATCAACAGCCGAAGAGGGAAAAAAAAAATAGAAACAGCAACCATAAACAAACCTGGGCTTGCCACAACGAATCATGACTCTGGATTTGCAAGGTACAACATGCTTCGATAAATAAAAGAATGTTTTTTATTCATTGGAGCATCTTCACTACCACAATAAGGCCTGTCTGAAAGTGGAGTTTGATCGACAACGGTGTTTTGTGAACGACATCAAGAATCATTACAAAGTGATCGCTAAAAATTATCGGAGTGATGTTATTTTTAATGAGCTCGATGGCCACACTAACAATGTAAACTTGCACGGATCGTCATTTGATCATGAAAATATAGTAGAGTTGGAAAAGAATGATGCAGGTGAAGAACGACCTAACGACAATGAAGCCTCTACATCAGAAATGCTAAAAAACAATATGATCACTCTACTGAAAAATGTGTTCATTGCATCAGTAACTGCTCCTCAAGAACAAAAATGCAATCCAAGAGCATAGGTAAGTGGTAGAAAACCTTTTTTCAGTTTCCAAGTAACTCAACAAGTCAGCCCAACCAGTACACCATAAACTTCATAACATCTGTGTCAAGACCAACAAAGGGCAAAAATAAGTACCAATCAACATCGCAGATGGACATAAAATTGCAAAGGTAATTTTCTAAGGTGCAAAAATGACCTCAGATTGGCCATCAATGGAAGGATGCTAAGCCATACCCATTAAAGTCAATATGCCAATGAGTTCAGTTGAATGTTGCCAAAAGATACTAGTTTACTCAAGATCACAATCATTTAACATACAATTAGCAAACCATGCAAGCAAAAACTTCTAGGCAAAAACATACAAGCGCACTACTCAAATTCAAAAAAAAGTTTTTTAGTTGTGCTAATGACATGGGCATATCTAGACAATTAACACCAAGTAGACAAAATTTATGACGATGTGAGTATGTGGCAAGCTTAAAATAAAGTCCACAGGTATACCTTGCCATTACAAAGTAGGAATTGGCCATTGTTGTAACCTATCAAATCAGGCAAAATAAATGTAGTTATTAAGAAAATAAAGCACACAAGCAAAACTATAGCATTGAAGCTCAAATTCGAGTGTTGAGGAAGAAAAGTAACACAATTACATTCTTCAAAACACGTAGTGGCCATCTATCAAGATGAATGATGTCGGAATTCAAGGTGAACTAGAAGTGGAGACATTCACAATGAATTAAGTGATTAACGTTCTATGAACAATCACAAATTATGCATACAAGGGAAGCAAAGCAGGATCTCAATGGAGACAAATCTCTACACAAAGAATGTATGTACACAAAGCATAGCCACTCTCTCCAGCCTCTTCAGGCTCTTCCTTACATCTTCAACAAAAAGAGGGCACCTATATACAAGTATAGATAGAAAAATCCAAAGGGTAATGGTTCCCAATGTGGAATATCCAAAAGCCAACAGCCAAGAGCCATATATTACATAGGAGTTACAAAAGCAAATGAAAAGCCTTGGCATTGGACAGCCAAGTGCTAATTGGAGAAGGTCGCTTGCCCCATGGACCCCCCATTATGAGTTGGGCCTCTCCAAACTTGAGTATATGGACCAAAAGTTAAAAAAATAATCCCTCATTATGAGTTGGGCCCCTCCAAACTCGAGTATATGGACCAAAAGTTAGAAAATGCTCCTTGGGTCCTCAAAACCATACAAATCGCCCCAACTTCATTAAATATTGCATTAACCCCATGAAGTCACGCAATCCAAGCCTAGAGAAAGCTCTGTACTCGCCATACTATCTCTGGAGAAGATTCCACCTAGGGAGAAAATAAACTCTGATGACCCCTAACAACCGTCCAGGGTGTACCTTCTAGTACCTCGACTTCGCAGTCAGAGCATCAACAGAGGAATCTCCATTAGAGGAGAAATAGGGCAAATAGTGACTTCTAACACTCTCCCTTAATGACAAATGTAATTTTGCTTTACCCCCATCAAAGGTTTTTGTTTTGTCTCCAGACCTCAATTCCCAAGGTGGTAGTGTAGTTCCTCGAAATCCTTCATCTCAAACTCTGCACTTAGTGACTTTTTCTCACTTTCAATGAGTTTGTCATAGCTACCTGTAACAAATAAGTCATCAAAAAAATAGATTCCCAAGCAGCAAAAGATCTGTGCTCAACTGCCAGTTAGGAAACTCTTCTCATAGTAGAACGAGTAAGTCTAGCTGCAAAGCATCTCTGGGAGGTTCAATGTCTATGAGCTCAGTGAGAAGTTGTGTCATCATCGTCCTCAATGCTCATCATCCTTTTGAGTCTGGATCTGGGTATGGTCTCCGTCTGGAGAAAAAGGAGGTGATATGAAGTTCTGTGTTTGGGGTACTCTTGTGAGAAGGCTGGAGATCTCGTCGTAGTAAAAGCGTCTCTCATATCACAAGTGCAAGACAACGTGGATCCTCGTATGAAACAAGTGAATGCAAAGTGACTAGTGTATCTTTGAACCTCCCACAAATCTCATAGTAGGCTATACATATGAAAATAAACTGCTCCTCGACTCCACCTTGCCTAAGGATTATAACTGGCAAATCCGATCCTCTCGGGGGGGTACCCTGAAAACGTCATGTCTCAATCCCAAGCTGGTGTGAGGAAACACGGAACTAGCCCAGTATGAATCTGAAACCTTGCGATAGCCCAAAATACAAGTAGTGTGGTAAAAGCGGATCCCTAACTCTTTCTCTAAGAAGTGAACCCGATAAAAGTCAGGTTTGACCCCCAAATGAACCTGCCAAGCTTGATCAAGGTAAGCTATGTAAATGACAGGTCAAATTTAATTATGGGTACCCAAGGGAAGGGTTGTGATAGAGATGCCAAGAGTGTCAAGGACACGGGAGGAGGCCTGAGAGAACCAAGCCAACTGATAGCCATGACTATGTAAACGCTGAGATGAGATGAGAGCAGCCTGTGTACATCTCTGCTCAGCAGCCTGAAACTCCCTGACATGAAGCATATGATACATGGGTGGAACTGCAAACTCAGCAAGGATGATCTGGTGTGGAATTGAGGACTTAGCCTGTATCATACGGGAGACCATAGTAATCTGGAGAGAGAGAGAGGCCAAATGCAGGTTTTCTGGATCAAGACCTGCTCGGCGGATCGATATGCAGAGTTTGTTGTATCACACGTAAAAAGTCTCAGCTTCCAATTATTTGGAAGGACATAAAGACCACTCTATGTGATACAAGACTGATGACAAGTGACAAGTAGTGTCTCTCGGCGACCGAGTAAAACTTTCTTCAATTCAGCCACAACCTTATCAAGGGACAACATCAGGTACCTGCACTGCACAGACAGGCAAACACTATTTCTTGTAAGGAACGTAGGACATTACCAAAACATGCTCCTCCAAAGGAATAAACAATAAAAAGGAGGGAAACCATAGATGATTCTCACGCAGGAATATCTCAAAAATAAAAAATCCTTATGGCATATTTTGAAAATTCAGGATCTATCTATCAATTGAAATAGCAAGTTGAAGACAGCAAAAATAACTGAATTTCAGTAGATGATGAAATCCCAGGTCATAAAAATGATTCAGTAACTACCTCCTCAATTCAAAAAGATGTGCTGGCAGCATACTGTGAAACTTCCGTGAAGGAATCATATATATGCAAAACTCCATTCTGAGAGAGCCAATTTAGATATAGGTTATATATCCATCAGAAGAAGAACCAAGTTACTTTGCCTAAGCTTGAGTGTTGAGAACTTTGTTTGCTTTCAATACTTTGGCAAGGCTGGTTAAAAGACTCCTATCAGTGACTGCTTCCATGTCAAAGCCACTTTCTCTCAACTTATCAAAAAGTCTTAAAGCAATGTCGCCTTGACCTGAATTGAGAAAGTGATCAACTAAACCTTTGAGCATTCCCAACTCATCCATTTTCATTTGGGCCTTTCTCATTTGAAGGAAATCCAGAATTCTATCCTCGAAACTGCTCTCATGAAGTGCCAGCAGAAAGGTCTTGTACAAGTCCAGCTTTGGAGAAAATCCAACACGTTCAGTATCTTCAAAAAGCTGGCAAGCCTTCTCAACCTCACCTTCTTTTCCAAGCGCACCCACGAGAATGTTATACGTGGAGACAATAGGACTGAAGCCCATCGCTTTCATTTCCTCAAAAATCTTCCATGCCTTACTGATATCTGCCAACCTGCTGAAGCCATCAACTAGCACTCGATACGTCACTGCATTAGCTGCACAGCCACTTTCTTTCATTTCCTCATACAGAGTTTCTGCTTGGATTGTCTGGCCAGCTCTCAGAAATATATCAATCATGGTTGTGAATGTTACTACATTCGGTGAACATCCATCAGCTTTCATTGTTTCGAAAAGCTCCCACACCCTCTGCATTTTGCCTGCCTTGCCAAAGCCATCGATTAATGTGTTGTAAGTTATGCAATCAACCATACATCCTTGCTTTTTCATATCTTCAAGTAATTTGTAAGCTTCATCCACTTGACCTGCCTTTCCCAATATATTGATAAGAGTGCTATATGCGACCACATCAGGAAGACAGCAGCAACTCTCCATTTCCTTGAAGAGATTTAGAGCCTTCTCAATTTGACCTTCTTTTCCAAGTCCATCAAGTAACAAGTTATAAGTAACCACATTGGGTTTGTTACCCGTACTTACCATTTCTCGAAAAATGTGGTAGGCCTGACCTGTTTGTTTCACCTTGCAAAGATACTTTACTAGAGCTTTATATGTGATAGCATCCGGTCTACAACCAGCACTTTTCATTTCATCTAATCCATGAAAAGCGGCATCTATTTTGCCCATCTTCAGAAAACCAATGATGATACAATTCCAAGTAGTCACATTAGGAATTAACCCTCTCTTCATCATTTCTCGGAGATAGACATAAGCAAGATCTATTTTACCTGCCTTTGTCAAACCTTGAACCAACGAACGAAAAGTGTAAGGATTGGGTTGAGAGGAAACGGTCTGTACCATATATTCATATACGGAAAGAGCTATCTCATGGTTGTCCACTTGCAAAGAACAGACGATCAGTAAGTTGCAAGAGAGCGTGTTCAACGATAAACCGTAAGATCTAAGTAGAGAATACACAGCAAGGGCTGCTGGGAGATTTTTGTCTTTGCAATAGCACGAGAGCAAATCCAGTAAAGCACTTGCAGGCAATTTGTGGCCTTTGATTCTCCAGTCATGCAGCCAACGTCTCAGAGTATCTTCCACACTTCCAGAAATGTCTATCAACACCCTGCACGTGCTTGCATCAGGGTTACAGCCTTTTTCTAATTCAGCCCAGGCGATAAAATCCAGGGCCAGATGGAAATCGTCCAGATGAGCCAACACTTCACAGACAAAGGAGGAAGTAAAGTATGCCTCGGCATAATAAAGAGCATTCTGATCTTCGTATCCAAGTTTTATCTGTTTGAGAGTATATGCAATCCTCTTAGCGGCCTCAGACTGAGAGCTGTAATCATTCCCGCTGCCATGATGAATATGACCAGTCTCCTGTTGTTTATTCCCATCTTCGTACCTAGCACAATAAAAACTCGCAGATTGATTCAGGCATTGCGGTGAAGACTCTACTTCATTGACCGCACAGTCCACAATCGAGGAACAAATGTTTGAGATTCTTCTCCCGTGAAAGACAGATCCTGGATAAAGATTCGCTCCAATTAAATGAGGACGCTCTTCTCTGAATGATTGACTATTGCTCCACATTGGAAAGATAAACCCTCGGTCAAGTCGGGAGGAGATTACAGAGCCATCTTTAGGCCCTTCAGTCCTCTTTAAGATCCACTTATCACCAATCGCACCTTGAAGAAAACTGGAACAGGCAAAGCGCAGGTGACCTAAACTATAAATGCTGTTTGTCCTCAATCCAAGCTTTGATATGCAGTAAAAGTTCATTGTGGTCAAAGCACCGACCTCTCAAAACTGCATCCAGCAACAAAGCAAAACCAGCCCGACAACATCAAACATCACCTACTATGCCTATGGCAACCAAACCCTAGCAGCTTAGGTTTTCTGAAACATCCACTAACAGAATTAACCTCAAAAATTTTGACAACAATTCTGAAAACAATCAATCACAGAAGAGCTACATTTTCTCGGCTTAAATCACAAACAGCCATGACACAAAAACGTCACCACAACAAATAACGAATCGATCGTCAATCACAAGTTTTTGCAGTGTAGGAATTCTGCCCTCCCTTGCAGAAGCAGCTCCACAACACCCAAGCCTTATTCTCCTCCTCCTCAAAAGAAAGGAAGAAGGAATGGCTTGAGAGTAATGCTTTATTCTTGCAATGGATTCAGGCATCCACTCATGTACATACACACACATACATCTCTCAAACGGTCATCTAATTTCCTCCTAAACCATCGGCCGTCATCTAGATCGTCATCAACGCCAGACATACCCACTAATTTTGGCAATATCTAAATATGTCCGCCTTCGGCAGGCACACTTTGCTAGTCTATATTAATTAAAAGACTAGTGATTTGCGGGCAGCGCTCACGCTGCCCGCTAACGCGTGATGGGCAACGTGCTCTTCTTTTCAAAAAAAAATTTCCCTCGCTCACGCTGCCCGATCGGAACTCTTCTCTAGCAGACTGGGCACCAATGAGCTCTTGTGGCAACTATGTCGTTCTGGCATGAGCAAATTAGCGTGATTGCTATGAAATGGTTGCTCAAAAATAGCAAGACCATCTTTACTCAGAGAACTAACTGTCTGCTTTAGCATATAGCTGCCAGATCCTGAGTATGCTGAGTTGAGGTGGAAAAAATCAGCACTTGATGGTTAATTGTTTAAACAAATCTTTGCGGTGCCATCTCAGTTTATTTCGATCCGAATCGCATCTTTGATTTGATTGAGGTGAATTTAAACTCTCCATTTTTCAAATTTTTAATCCTCCTCTTTATCCACCCACCCAAAACCCTGTCCTGCCTGCTAAAGCGTATGCCCACCCTCAGACTTGCGAGCTCACATCTCTCTCTCTCTCTCTCTCTCTCTCTCTCTCTCTCTCTCCTCTCTCTCTCTCTCTCTCTCTCTCTCTCTCGCGCGCGCGCGCGCGCACGCCCCCGTGCGCACACACAATCTGTTCTTTCACTGCTTGTTCATGATCTAAATTTACTGAGTTAAGAATTGCTGAGAATTCACAACCATTTAGATTCATTTCAGAAACATCCACAACTAGAATAGCACATATTAAAAAAATTTCATACTCAGAATAATCCAATGTTTCCATTTCATAAACTGTAGAAATCTGATCCAACGGACGTACAAAATTATTGCCAAATAACATAACTACCTTATCACCCTCTTTGAAAGTGAGAACATGCTTCTCAAAATCAATTAACAGAGAAGGCGATTAACTAAATAACCACTCATAACCTAAGATTAAATCAATACGAGCTAGGTCTAAAACATGAAAATTAACTAATTTTGTGTGTCCTTGCATCAAAACTGGGAGTTTCGGGACTTTTATGTTCCAAGTCTCCAACTCTGCTCCTGAAGCTAGATAAACTTTATATCTATGATTGTTGGCTTCAGTTTCCAAGCTGAGTTTCCACACAAGACGAGAATTAACAAAATTATGAGTTGAACCACTGTCCAATAGAATACTCACTTCTTGATCTTTAACTGTGCCATTTAAATGGAAGAGTTCATTAGGCAAGAAAGAAATAGTACTGAAAGAACATTCACATTGACAATCAGTCAAGTTAATTTTCAAAATCTTACCATTGCCTACTGGGATCTCAATCATATGGGCAGACAATTTCTTCCTTTCTAGACAAAATTTCATCATATGTCCAGGCTTCTTACAAACGATCTTAGCCTTTTCCCGGGACATAGATTTCTTAAATCTCTTTCTCTTCGGCTTCCTAGGTTCTGATGCTGCTTGATCTAATTCGTCAAAATATTTTGCTTGGTCTGGACCACGCTTCTTACCCTTTTTGGTTTTCAAAGTGGTTGGAATTTGCGTAAACTACTTCCTGGATGCCACCACTGTGGAATCATATGCTTTCGTGATCCGCAACGCATCCTCGAGGTTTTGAAGCACATTTCGCCTGCATTCGTTTTGATAGTCGGCTGGCAAACCTAGGACAAACTGCCAAAGTGCCAACTTCACATTGAATGATGGAACCCTATTCCATAGGTCCATGAATTCTTGGATATACGAGTCTAAACTCTTTGTACCCATCCTACAGTTCAAGAACTTCAGGTAGTAGTCAATGTCATCAGCAATTACGAAGGCTTTCTTGAAAACTTCCGCAAACGCATCCCAAGTAGTTGGCTTCATCGGTAAGTCTCGCCACCACGATGACGCTTTGTCGTGTAAAAATAGCATGACACTTTCAATTATCTTCTCATCAGGAACACCGTGCAGATTGAAGTAACTACTCCACTTGGCTAGCCAGTCCTCGATGACTTCAGGTTTCTTCTCCTTCTTCTTCCTCACATAAACCTCTGGTTGAAAACTGAGATTGGGTGAAGACATCAATTTGATTTGATTCAACAAAACTTCCATTTGCTGATCTCTCATCTGATTACGATTATTCATATCATTGAGTGCCGTACTCAACTATTGACAAATCACCATATACGATGGCGCACCTGGATTCGCAGCTTGATTTGAAATTTTTTCGGCCATCTCAATATATCTATCATGGAAATTACTAAATTTAGTTAATATCAGATTAACTCATAGTGAAGTACAGTTGACCAAAAAACTAACTGAAATTAACTCCAACATGGGTCTAATCACTGTTTTTAGTCGATTTCATAGATTTTTCAAGAAACTGAAAAAAAACTAAAAAACTTTGAGTTTTTTGCACTTTTAATAAAAAAATTTAAAAAATTTTACGTTTTTTAGAAACTCGTAAAAAACCACTGTCAGTTATTAAGCAACCGAAATCGAAAATTTGATTAATTGTTCGATTCTTAACTTTACTACATTAATGTCCATCAGGCATGCAAGACATGCGACATTAAACTGATTTTTCACAATTACAAAATTTTACGTAAAATCAAGTTCTACGGAAATTGTTAGCGAAAAAACCCAGTTTTTGAATCTATCAGTCAGAGTACATGCGTATAACCACTCAAAACAGATCTAAACCACCTATGCATGTTAGAATCCATCTGAGAATCAACATGCAGACATTCCATGCAAGCACAATACCACAAAATAGGAAATTGACTTGCATGCAATCAGAATAATTCGAAATTCTACCAATTTTGCTCACAAAATTGCAAAACTTCAGATGATCATAACTTTGGCTACAATACACCAAATTGGGTGCTGTAAAGCTCAGTACAGAGGGAGATCTAGTGAACAAGACTCTTGCCACGTCAACCTGCCACCTAGGATTCACATGTGGCGAGTTCAGAACA
>CM055111.1:15006575-15136461 GCA_029204225.1 Diphasiastrum complanatum | reverse complement strand
TGTTATATGAAGTGCTTGCCCCAACCCGATAATTCTAATGTTGACGTTGTACTAAGGGTCAAAAAATGTCAATTGAGTTTTTAATGGTACTTGGATTTCAACAAATTTTCAATATTTTATTTTGATTGAGGTCTTTTTTGTCAACTTGAAATGAGTCTTTGTTAATGGTTAGACTTCTTTGTGAGAGTTGCTTTGGAGGGCCATGTCACGTCAACCTTGGCCACATGTAAACAAGTTGAAACTTTTTCTAATGGCACATGAAGATATGGGACCTAATACACACACTTCCTTCATGCAATTACTTGGCATTTGGCAAAGTCCTTGATTTGAATTAACCCAGTTTCGCTTGAAATGATTGAAAATAGTAATCATATTTTGTTAATCCTTGCTCAAGGCATAATTGTTGAGAAACATTTTTGAAAAGAAACTCACGTAGGTGTACTTTCAGCAATAGCATATAAATTTTTGAGATGATTGTTGGTGTAACACATAATGTTTGCTATCATGCAACTACAAATTTTGTATAAAAAATGAAGCCCTTCTACAATTATAAATTTTTGCATAAGTAATTCAATATGTTATCAATATTGTGACATAAATCAAATGTCTCTCGTGTGGATGCAAAGTTCCTAAGTGGAGCTTGCCCATCAAAATTTGATACATGCTCACTTGTGGGTGGATACTCAAGCCAAAGTCTGATTAAGGTTTTCAAAATGACATAAAACTCAGATAGTGTCTTACACAAGCAATTGATGTAGAAACAATGAGTGACATTTCTACTAGAGATTGAGAGAGATAAAAGAAGAAAATTACTCTTTTTAGTGGCTTTTAGAATACTTAAACTCATTATTAATGTTGAAATTCAAGGTCACAACAACAATATAGCAGTCATCCTCAATGTTAATTCAAAAAAGGTGTTCGTGTGCTTGAGCAAGAATTATCTTCTCACTTGTTCTATGAAATTGGGGCTCTCAGGCTTCAAACACACCTTTAATTCCACGTCAAATTCCAAGCCTCCTTTCTAGACCATTTGATATCCCTTAGAGGTGTGTGATGTGGCTAAACACCACCCCCCCCCCCCCCCCCCCACCCCCCTTTGTTCTAGCCATGGAACCTTTAATACAACATTTATTATGAAGCCTCAACTTTTTTCAAATAATTTGGCAATTATATACATTCTCAATGTGAATCCCACTTTAAAGTTTTATCCTCTTGAGCACCTTTTATGAGTGCTTTGGTCTATGTTAAAGCACTCCCAATATGACCTCCTAGTGTTATTCCATGAACCACCTGAATGGATCTTGGACCTAGGTATGAGATGCCTTGATCATAGCTCCACTTTTTGCTACATCGGTTTCTCCCTGAAATACCTCATTAATTGGTAATGATGTATTAGATTTGATACTTGACAACTTCATTTTTCAAGATAAGAGCCTATGACTCATTGAATCTAGATTCCCCTACAACTAGACTCATCAGCTTGAAGCACATCATTACCTCATAGAACATGTACTTCATCTTTATTCAATCCATGCTAGTGTGTTATTATCCATTCATATTCAAAATTCTATAGAGTATTTCTTTGGATGCATCCACATAATTTACACACATGTGGCCTCCATTGTGAACATTGGTCAAACTATTTGAAGTTTCAATAATAAGGTCTCAACTTGATATAAAGTATCATCACATACTCTCTTCTTCATCTGAATAAGCTAGGTTGAGCGGCTTTGCCTTGGTAGGCCCGTTGAATATTAGAATTTGGGGAGAAGAGAGATTTTTAGTGTCTAATCATTGAGGCCTTGGTAGCACGACATCTACTTCATCCATGGTATATTCCTTGAAGTACAATAGCACATCTCGTCCAAGAAAAATGCCAAGAAATCTATTTGTGACAAAACTCCTCTTTCCAAGCACCAATGCCTCACACTAGAATTTTGCATGACTTGAATACCAAAATCAAAGATAACATTGTGATTTTCAAAGATCCAGGCTATCTTTTATCATAAATAAAGCCTAAGGTTTTACGTAAGTAATTTTATTCCATGCTTTTCCTGACGCACTCCTTCATTAGCAATAAATGTGTTGACAGCCTTCTTCCATGAATCATGTGAGTGCCCTTGTGCTTTCTTAGAACCACTAGATTCATTTTGTGTTAGTTTAAACGGCTTGGATTAGGATCCTTGCCATTGTAGTTAACCAAAAGGAGAAAGGGGAAGGGCCTTCTTTATCCATAAAAGGGCATCCTTTGTACCATATTCCATGTCAATAGGAGGAGGAGATTATGCTCAAATGAGATTCGAACATCCTTGCTTCTCTCTCTCTCTCTCTCTCTCTCTCTCTCTCTCTCTCTCTCTCTCTCTCTCTCTCTCTCTCTCTCTCTCTCTCTCTCTCTCTCTCTCTTGTTTTTGTATTTTGTATTTGCTTTCCATTTGCTTCTTCTTTCTATTAGATAATGATTTCTAAGAGAGTAGAGAGGATAGGATGTAAGCACCTTCCCATTGTAATCTATTCTTCCTTCTCATGCTTATGGTTAAAGTAGGGTGGTTAGTTAGATGTGGTTAATGTAGGTGTGGTTAGAGTAGGTTTTGCAAGCTAACTTTGCAAGGGAAGCACTATTCCCTTGGAACGAATCTAAACGAATCTACTTGTGACAGGTGAACCAAGGCTGCTACACATCCATCAAATCAATGGTCTAGATTGACTAACTTGACAATGACTACATAAAACAATAAAAGAATGCCATTTGGACCAACTTGGACCCCTCTACATGAATTTCACACATGCAGCCTCCACTTCGACTACCTTGGTCAAACTATTTGAAATTTTCATATTCAGGCCTTAAGTTGATATTTGCCAATTTGGACTCTTTTCAAAATAAAAGAAAAAACTTGTTACCTATATTGCAAATCACTCAGACATTGGAGATATTATTAGCCTAAGGAGTGATAAAGTACACAACTATGTGGCCAACAACTCAGTAAGGATTACCTAAAACAAGATTTAATAAATTAGCAAAGAGCATGACAACATGCTTTTTTATGGTTCAACAACAAATGACTATGCTTGACAAATGGAAAAAAGTTGAAAAAATGTTCAAGTGGATAAAAAATGTGGCAAATATAAAGTCTTTGCACTCAGAATAGGCTCTCCTTGTTAGAGCTAGATGTATAAATACTACTCACAAGTTGTGCAATATCTATCACACCGATGAGGAGACTATCTTTCAAAAAGAGTTTCCAAATCAAATCCACATCTTGCTACATTACCTCCTACCACATATAAACCACTTGTCCACCACAAGGGCCGCATATAATATTAACAAGTCTTTGCATTCTCAAGAATCTTTCTACTCCATCTACTTGATTGCATTATTATCTTTTAAAAATTAAAATATTATAGTTCATCAAGAACCTCTATATATTTTGGACACCTCCTTATATTTCGAATCCTTTTCATATTGAAGACATTTAAATATGGTAAACATGTCCATTGCACTAACTCCTTCAACATAAAACAAAATGTATTGCTCCTGAACTTTGGCAAAGGAGATTCTCTATCATTCATAGAATTCGATTTGATAAAATTTGTTTCAATGACCATCAAATCCTCACTAGACTCTTCTCACGCTAAGTAGCATGTCACAATTGAACATCTATGCTCTTTCGTTCTTTTATTAAGGTATTTGATGATTTTGGAACATAATAATGTGGCTAAGAAAAACTCATGCCTCTTATGGGAAATGTGTAGATTGACAAGTTTATATATACTATGGATTTTTTGAAATCATGCTAATTTTGATGGTGAAGTAGCTCATTTTTATATTACTAGCTATTTTTTGTATACAAATTTTTCTCTGTTCTAAGGTTTGTTAGCATCCTTGTGCTATGTGTTCATATACTCTCTAAATTTGCTACTTACATGAAATTTTTGGGTTTTATTGATTGGAAACCTCCTAATGAGATGAGGAGATTTCATAGAGATATGTACCTTTGTGTTTTGTTGTGCATAAGGTTATTTGAAAGATCGTGAGTAGCTCAAAGTTTATCATGCATGTTGAAAATGAAAAAACTTAAAAGGTTTAAAGTAAAGCCTTTTTCATTCAAACTTGCCTAAAAAGAGATGTCAACTTTGAGAAAATCATCATGACAGCTTACCACCATCGTGATAAAACTAAACATCAATCTAGAATATAATGATTGCAATTTGTATTGCTTTCATGGCTAGTCTACCAATGCTTCTAAGAACCTCATGGGTCATATCAAGTCCTTCAAAACAAGATGCTTTCCTTTTGTAGATCTTAAATTTTAATTTCATTAAAGCAAATATAGACTATATATAAAATCTCATTCGCCTAACTTTTCTATATATACAAATTTCAACAAGAAATAGATTACTAGTGTGTGATAATTTAGCTATTTTATATTTTGAGATTGAAAACCCTGCTTCATTCAATCAAATCAACAACTTCTAACATAAGCAAAAGGCATGCACCACGTAGGGAGGCCACACAAACATGTTTTAGAATTCTGGGTGTCAACTTATAAAAGCATATTCATGATATGATCTTTATCTACCTTACTTCTATTGATCATTTATTTTAATATTCAATGCCAGAATGCTTAGTATCTTCCACAGAGCTAATTTGAATACCCTCATTCACCTTGTGATGCATCTATTGCATAGGAACCTTTGTTGAAGGAATCTAACTCGCCAACAATCGTGGAGTATATTGAGTCTATTAATAGTGTATTTTGTCACTTGCTCATCTCATAATTCACCTTGATCATTTGACTTGCTTTGTAGTTCGTCATTCCCCATAGTAACATTAAGGACCATAGGCAATTATGCATGAGGAAGCATATTAGTTTTTGAGGAATCGACAAGAGATACCAATGAAGGTAAACTAGATGAGAAATGTACTTCATGATTAGGAAGAGGTGACGATGAAGGTATTGCATTAGCAACAATATGCTTTAGGGCATTAGTAGGACTAGTGTGGTCCTTGAATTATTTCTTAGTAGGTTTATTTTAGTAGAAGGCCTACACTGAGGGAATGAAAATGTGCTTTTTGTGATGCCCCAACACTTCAAAGGGAATAGGAATGTGCTTATTACTTAATGCATAAAGTGCTTGCATCTATAGCAAGGGGTAGGCTTACCTTGAAAATAAAGCCTTTAGTGAATACGAGCAACGTGGCAAGGTTCGATTGGTTTAGAAATCATGAATCATGGTCCTGATTCATGATGATGTTGGGGTGTCTAGCATCTAAAAAGAAATCCTAGTTTGACTTGTAACATTAAAGTAACATTGTGGATTCTGAAAGTGGGTAGCATATATATGAGTTTGAATAGTGGGTAATGCGTGTGATAATATCTCACAGGCCCTAGACTAGAAGCATCGGAAGGCCCACCATGGGATAATATATAATCAATCATAGCAAAGAGGCCTGGCCTGGGGCCCATATTTCACTCCTTGTAAAGTCAATATCCTCGCAGCTCCATAAAGGCCTTCAAGATGAGCACCCAAACTCAAGTCACGCCGAAAACAAAGAAACAAAGAGAAGAAAAGAAAAGCGAGAGAGAGAGAGAGAGAGAGAGAGAGAGAGACGAGAGAGCTCAGAGCACACGAGAAGAGAAAAGAGAGCGATCACCTGTACTCCTTCACGCCCCCAGAGAGAGAGACAGAGAGACAGAGAGAGAGGGAGCACGGTGACTGATTGTTCTTCGAGTCCCCATGTCGATGCGCTTCTCTGGATCGAAGCGGAATGCTGCTAAGAGGTCGTGCCTACTCCTAGGCAGCCTCGCTTCCTTCCTCCTCGTCATCGGCGGCTTTGGTTTGTTCCGGCAGCTGCCCACGTCTTATCATGCTTCGACTGCACCCGGGCTCATGATAGACTTGCCTGATGATTCTACTGGTCAGTCTTGTTTTTAGATCTTTTGATGCTGTAAATAGTAAAATCTGTAATGGTCGTTATTCGTCTGGAAGTCTTTATTTTAAAGATCTGGTATGAGCGTGTTGTTTACTTGATTGGACTCGGCTCTTTATCTGAAAGAATGTCTAAATGCACGTACTCGTTACTTCAAATGTAGGTGTTGTCAATTTGCTTTTAAATCAGCACCGTCAGCTGTCTTCCTTGACATGCTTTTAGATCTTGGTCGGTGGTCTATAATTCCTTGAAATCGTAATTACTGTGCGGTTTTTTTCCTGCTACAGGTACCGCAAACCATTCTTTGCATTCTGGAGCTCAGAAGCGTCTTACGGTAAGATATAATTGCACAGTTCCTGCGGGTATCTGCCCCGGCTAGGAAATAAATTTGTCGATTCTTTCTTCTTTTCTGAGCTTATCTTTCATTTCCCAATATTATTTACCTTTCTGTATGAATTGAATTCAGGCACATCTGAATGAAGCGGAGGGAACTTTGGCAAGGAAGTTTCTACACGTAATACCTCCCTCAGACAACGAACGGCAGCTTTTAGTCCATGCTGATAATACCGCACAGGATCATGTGGATTATATCTATGATGGCTTCGATAGACGGCATCCTCCCCATCATTAAAGCCCTTGAGTCACAGCGTACTTCGGATGACGTAAAGGATGCGAGAGAATATATAGGAGAGACTGATCAATTACAAATTGGCAAAGCTGCAAAGGGATGCAGACTCTTCGTTGCAAGATAAATCTTTACGGCTTCCACTTCAGAAATGATACAGAAAAGCGAGATGGAAGATGATTTTATGTGAACAAGCTACGTTTCTGGCTTGCATGCCTCTTGAGAATAAAGTCTCAATGAGGCTAAAGATAAAATTAATCCAGAAAACAAAAGGATTTCTCATTATTTCAGTGGCCATACTATTCAATGTCACAGTATGAAGGCCTTCCTCTCTCATATATATACAATATAAACTTTCATGAATTTTAAAAGATTCGGCTTGTTCATACTCCCAAGTTTATGTAGTGATGTTCCATTTTTTCCGAGTTGCAGTTTGGAACTCATGATTGTTAGAAATCGGTACTTCTTAGAAGTGACAAGAATATGTGAAAACGTCACCCTTACTTCAGACGATGAAATATCTAGTTCTATAGCATTTGAGTTTACAATGGAGAAGTTTTTGACAGTAACGTTGAAAGTCCTGATCTCTGATTATCGCTAAATGCTTTGCTAATATAATTTCTAGCTGGAGCTTTGAACTTTCAACTATAACCTTTTGAGATTGGAAAATAAAGCATATTTTAATGCACCCACGCTTTGATACAATCATCACAGATTCAAAAGCTGTTGCAAACAAGGAGTTGACCTTTGATCCGCTTTTAGAATTAAATACGGTGGCAGATCGTGTCAAAATAAAGACCGAATTGAATCCATGGCAAATAATGGTAAATTTCAGGTTTGTCAACTCATTGGTCGTTTACATTTGTCATCCTAATACATAGTTTCCTAAACAGATTCAGTAGTGGATGTTTGTGCTTGTTAACGGATTGTTAGGATATGTCTAATTTCCATGTAACATTCCATTTTTAACTATTTTGGATAGCATTTAAAAAAACACGTTTATTTATGATACACACGAAGCAAACATATGTATGTATTTGTGTGCGCGTGGCTAACACTTCCCAGAAATCTGTCTATAAAACCATTTTCCAAGCTAGACCGGCCATTATCTCTTAGAACCTGCTAAACATGCCAACTCTTCACTTACTATTAAATGATTTCAATCTAACGTGAATGGGAAAAATTATCTCCCTTCATGATCACTTGATATTTTTTTTTCTGTTTTACGATCATTATTTATCTATCATGGTAGCCAAAATCTTTTATGTAAGCCTTGAATTAACACCAATTTCACTCCACAATCGGAAGTTAAAAATAGATTAAAAAACTTAAAAGTTATATTCTTTTTGACACTTTAACACTTTAAAAAGCACATGGATTTGCTCAGAAATGCTTCCAAAAGCATGGACAACGTGCTCTTTCCAAAGCTTTGAGACCATGGAGTACACACGTTAGTCAACTACTTTTGTAAGATTTTCTTTGTTTTGCCTATTGTCCCGCTTTGACTACAACCTTATCATTGGTAAATTTCTTGCACACCATTTATAAAGTCATACCAAGATCAAAAGGTGATCATAAATGTGGAGTTCTATTAGGGTGTGACATTGAACCCCTTTCTCATTTCTAGACCTCAAGAGAAAGGCAATATTGGGCTGATTTTATACCGATTACTCGTCAAGTCCAAGTGGAACTTATCAACTTCTATTCGTTCATATGGGAAAATAGAGCCACCACCTTCCCTTCAAACTACAATGCAGATGGCCCTACTTGCTACATGAGGTGGCACCTTGGGCTTGCCCTTGTAGGGGAAAGTGATCCAACCATTTTTTTGTGTGCCTCCTAATTACCTTGAACTAGCTAAAAAGGAGTCACTATTTGACAACTTCTCCTTCATGCCTCCTCACTTGCTACCCATCATCCTTATGTAGTATCTCAACCCTCACTAGGTCTTAAAAGTATACTAACTTGCTTGGCAAATTCGAGATACTTTCTAGGCAACCAAATTGAAACCACCCTTACGCGATCAAGTAAAGTGTATGAACATTCTAAAAAAGTAGCTCTCTCGATCTCAACAATATGATAATATGCATCCTTTTGAATCTCCACGATAGTACATGCAATTTTAATAGCTTGACAAATTTTTGAGGGCGACGACCAATGATTTGATAGATTAGAATTGGAGTGTGGACCCTTGTTCACACTTTAAAGGCCTTCGAGGAGTTTGAACATGCAAACCAATTGTGGGGATGATCATAAAGTGCTTGTCTATTAGACTTTTTTTTAATAGGAAATGTATGTCCTAAAAGTATGTCGGTTGTTGGTAAATGGCTCCTTGCCTCACCTCAACCTATGGGAGAATGGTTTTTGTAGCGAAATTGTTACTAAGCTAATTGTAGAGTTACATCAAGGTCACATGAAATTATATTTCTTTACATAAGGATGAGCAAGGTTGTCTCAATTTATGAGCTAGTCATTTATGGTAAATTTTCTAGTATAGGAGCACATTCTTATGGCATAAGAATTGTTTACATGCACATCCTTTTGTAAGGCATGGAGGAACTTTAGACATTGTCTTTATTTTTGGAGATTGTAGTTTCGTCGATACCCTTAAACATCGCAAGCCATAAAATTAAATAAAAGATTTATCTATGCAACACAAAAAGTTTACTTTTATATGATGCCAATTGACATTGTTTCATTTGTACGTGGTCATCATGAGGGGTTGGCTCAGTTGGTTAGCTTGACATCCAAAATTTCTTTGGTCTCAGGCCTCCCCTTGGAAACCAAGAAGCATTTGTACGTGGTCACACCAAACACTTATGTTTTTGCTATTGACAATCTTAACCCTTCTCCTTGAAGTTGTGCAATAGACAACCATGTACATAGACCTTCCAAAGTTAGTCACTCACTAGAGCACGTTATACCTTCAAGTGGAAGATCACTCACTAGAACAAGTTATACCGTCAAGTGGAAGATCTCTTCCAAGAGCATGTCAAGTTCACTTGGGGAAAACATAAGTCCACATTACATAATGAAGGCCTAAGGTGTTGGGCCTTGCCATTGGGCTCTAGCCCATGGGCAAAAGGGCTCCCACAAGTTATTTTGCATCCATGTGTGTGTGCGTGATCGAATTCATTTTTATGCACACCAGGTTGCATATATCGTCAATATTTACATATAATGACAAAACATATAAACACCAATGGCCACTAAAGTGACAAATTGGCAGGTGAGTCCGGATAAAAGTCTAAACATGATATCTCAAAAAATATAGCATCAGCTAATTTGTGAAAAAAACTCAATTACTTGTATAAATATGGCGCCATAATCAATGGTGCTTTTGTTCTCACATTTTTCATGTATCCATTAAGATAAGTGTCTTGAAAATCAGGATAATGAATACTAGAAAAAAAAAGGGATAGGCAATAGTTCTAAATCTACAAAAATTGGTGTCTGATGATATTCTAGGAAAAATCAAATACACCCCTCTCCAACATTGTTGGAGGGTTAGCGGATCCCAAGGCAACCCTAACCCTAGTTAATAAGTGAGAGGGATTTGGCACCCTGCGTGTGTAAGTCCAACCCAATGATCACATAGTTATTTGATTAATTAGAATGTTAATAAAAGGACTTTAGGCCTTTTTGCAGGACTTTTAATGTCGCAAGGCCTAAATGTCAAGTTAGTGAATAAAGTTGGGTTTCCCTCCAATTTTGATGGTTCTCACACTTTTTTAAATTTGAATAAAAAGAGAGGCAAGACTGGACCAATAGGATTCAGAGGCCAGGGTCCTCCTCTCTACTATAAAAAGGGACCAACTCGAGTTGCTCCTGATGTTCATTTCCTCATTTCAATAAAGCAGATTGGTTCTCTTTAGAAATGGATTGATGAATGTCCTTGCTCTTCCTCTCTTTTCCTCCATTTCTCATGATTCCTTTGTATTTGCTAATTGTTGGATTTGATCATTATTGCGATTGCTATTTCTTATGCTTTTTGTGAGAGAGAAAAGGAGAGAGAGAAGAGTAAGTGTCTATCTTTGTTGTGGATTTAGGGTTAATGGATGTAGTGTTAATGCTTAGTGTTAATGGATGTTAGTGTTAGATCCTCCATTCATGTTGAAATCTGAACTATATTATTGCTCTCATGGGAACGAACCTCCGCGTGACAACTAACTCCGTCTCTTTGATGCTAGATTGACTAGATCTTGGATTCAGGTTAGGCAAGGAAAGAAACCCACTACAGTTTTGGCGCCGTTGTCGGGGAGCTACTCCAATTTTTCAATTTGCAGCATGTTTGGTTGATGGTTAGCTTGCATCAGGCATCTTGTCATGGCATGAATAGTGTTAAATCTACATTGTAGGGTTAGTTTGGGATTGATTTCGCTAGATTTGAGTGGATTTGCTTGTTTGAAATCTAATCTGATTATTAAACAGGGAAGGCTATTCAGATCACCAATCTTAAAATTCACTTGGATCTGAGATATCAGAGAAAATAACAAAAACTGGTCAAATCTACCAAATTTAGTCAAAAAGAGACAAAAAGCGTCATCAGAGTTCAGAACTTTTTACCCTCTTTCAGGAAACCTTCGCCGAGTTTCAGACACCTTTGGTTCTGTTTACAGAACCTTCAGTTTGAAGGGCGAAGATTAATTCCCAGCAGATTTCCAAAAACATTAGAAAAACCACCAAAAAAATACCAAAATTTATCAAAACCCTAAAAAATACAGAAAAAGAACCTTCACTTGATCCAATGTGCTTAGATGTGATTCAGATCTATCTGTTGCCAGGTCGGCGAAGAATAATACCAAAAATAGAAAGGTTTTCAGAGGATCAGTTGTCATATTGTCATATTTTTGCCAAAAAAGTCACTTTTTTGCAAAATTACCAGTATTACTCTTGATCCTTCGCCAGAACCTTCGCCGATTTTCCAGAACATTCTATTTATAAAAAAATACTATTTTTGAGTTCGACGAAGATTCATCTTGATCAGATCAAAAAAAAATTTGATATTTACCCTCGTCAGTTTACAAAAACTGTTTTTTCTTGTGTCAGAAACCTTCATCCGGTTGACCATAGTTTTATCTGTGTCAGATCTTTCATCTGAGAAGTCGACGAAGGTTATTTCCCAAGAAATTGCTAGAAAAGTGTTCAGAGAGTTTTTATTCCAAAATAGCACTGTTGAACCTTTGCCGAGACAACCTTCGCCAGTCCTATTTTTAGTTTCTGATTTTCCAGATCAAGTCTCTGTCAAAATTTGGATCAAATCTGATATATTCTGAATTGGACTCTGAGAGATTTAACATTTTTGAGAAGTATCGATTGATCAAATTTTGGGTAGTTTTTCATCATATAGAATCCGATTCTTGAAAAGTGGAATAGAGCTAGCAGATGTAATCTGAGATAGTTTTTTTGGAAAAATCTATATCCAATCTCATTATCGATTTGATCTAAATTTGTAAAGATGGCTGCCCCTGGAGCTGCTCCTGGAGGTGCTCCACAGGAAATCAATCCAATTATTGTTAGAAGAGCACCCCGATTGGATCTACCCAAATATAATGGATTAAAAGATCCAGTTAGATTTCTTCAGATCTATGCTGAATCCTGTGAGGTCTATGGTGAGATTTATCCTCAAGATAGATTTAAGTTGTTTCCTATGGCCTTAACAAGCGTAGCACAAGATTGGTACTATAACCAAGATGAAACTGAACGTACAGATTGGGAGGTTGTTAAACGAGCCCTTATCACACAGTTCAAACCGCGGAAGTTTATGAAAGACCCTTTCCTACTTTTAAGTAAAATTAAAATGGGAAAGTGGGAAATGGTTTGAGATTACATTGAAAGGGTGAAACGTCTTATATCTGAATGTGAGCCTGAGCTGATTAATGACAATGCCATGGTTATGTGGTTTTTGTCAGGTCTACCTAAACACATCAGACGTGAGATGAAACGCCATAATGAGTATGCACTTTTGCAAAATGCGATGGACGATGCAATTCGGGAGGAGGATGAAGATTCAGATGATGAGCCGAATGTCAGTATGTTGCCTTATACAGTAGGACAGATTACTACGACATCCATCATTATTGCATCAACGAATGCCAATGCTATTGCAGAAATGATGCTCAATGAGTTCGAGAAACTTGGGAAGACCCAGCAGAAACAGATGGAAAAGTTGCAGTTGCAATTTGATGAGAAGATCAAAGCATTAGAAATTTTCCATGGAGAAGCGAACAAGGAACTTGAGAAGTTTGCAAAGACTTTTCCTACCAGGGAAAATGTCTGGTGTTCTATTTGTACAGAAAATCACACAGTGAACGAGTGTCCTCAATTGAAAAAACGAATGGAAATCAGTATTTGCCATTTGTGTAATTCACCTGACCATGAGACTGCCTTTTGCAATTTCAACCCTCGGATAATTCAACAATGGTATGCCCAGATGGGATATCGAGATCCACAGTATGGAGGCAATCCAGCAGCAAGACTACGACACTCTACTCTTGGATACCCGGAATGTCTAGCTTTGCTTGCCCCACCAAAACACTCTGCTCCTCCTACCAATTTGATGGAACCAAAACCTTACGGAAGTGCTGAGCAATGGAGCTACGGTAATGATCAAGAAGGTGGATCTTCATAACAGTATGCCATTTATGCTGCCACTCAACAACAAGCCTCGAGAAATTGGGCCAGAGCACCACTTGGATGCTTTTCATGTGGAGAAAATCACAGAGTTGCGTAGTGATGGGAAGATCATTATTTTGGTTTTATATGTTGATGATATAATTCTCACAGGAAATGATCTTGATGGCATTAGAGATGTAAAAATTTTCTCGTCTAGTTAATTTAAGATGGTAGATTTAGGACTTCTAAAAGTTATACTTGGAATAGGAGTCACTAGAAGTAATGATTTTACTTTCATATGTCAATGTAAGTATGCTAGATCCATCTTAGAAAAGTTTTGCATGAAAGATTGTAAAGCAGTTGAAACTCCCTTGAAACTAAGTGTAAAAGTTTTCAAGAAAAGTGATGAAGCATCCTTTGAGGACATAACTACCTATAGAAAGCTTATTGGTTATTTGATCTACTTGAACATCACTAGACCAGATCTTAGCTTTTGTGTTGGCAAATTGAGTCAATACATGCAAAGTCCACTAATATGTCATTGGAAAAGTGCCAAAAGAGTGTTAAGATATATCTTGGCTACAAGAAACTTTGGCATTGTTTATCAAGGGACTAATATTTGTCTGAGATCATACTCGGACTCATATTTTGTAGGTGACAAAGTGGATAGAAGATCCACAAGTGCCTTTGCTACATTCTTATGTGGAGGAGTTATATCTTGGCTTTCCAAAAAACAAGATACCATCTCTCTTTCATCAGCAGAATCCGAGTACAAAGCTATGACAATAACAACAAAGGAGATCCTATGGCTAAGAAGACTTTGGAGGAGCTTAATGTGATCCAGGCTGAAGATATTCCATGCATTTATTGTGAAATCAAGGGTTGACCGGTCAAACGTGACACATCACATGCTCACTGAGACACTTGGTCCAGTGTATGAGAAATTCCATGCATTTATTGTGAAATCAAGCAGCCCACAATCCAAGTGTTGACCAGTCAAATGTGACACATCACATGCTCACTGAGACAGTTGGTCTAGTGTAAAGTTAATATTAGCACTTGGAGTTGTAGATATATGTATGTTAGATTTACCAAGCTAGAATTTGAAAATGCACTTGTCCTTTAGAATAGTCATGTAGGTTTTACATATCATTTTATTTGAGATCTAGTGGCTAAAATGGCCAAAATCTAGTTTTCTAGCTAAATGCCACTTGGCATCATATTATTGGTAAAAAAAAGTTATTTCACATGGGTAGGAGTGATCTCACATGTGTGTAAACCTACTCACACGTGTGAAAACATTAGTATTAGGTGAGATTCCACTTGTAGTAGATATTTGTGCAAGTCCCTATAAATTAGGAAAATTGCCTCAAATCAAGGGGGAGGTGGCTATAAGTTAGGAATCTTGGACTATGTGCCATATTGATGATTATTGGTGGATCCTATGATGACTAGGCACTCTCACACGTGCCAAATCAACTCAGTACTAGCAGCTCTTGTGTATATATAGAGCCTCATTTGGCCATAATCAACACGCAAGTGAAATCTTTGTTTTGGAGCATTTCTTGAGTAATTTCACTATTTGTCTTGTGATTTTATGCTTCTATTGGATTCTAATCTGTGTACTTCATTCTCTGTCGGTAGTCGTACTCTGACAGGTTTTCACACGTGTGAAACCAGCAAGTCATAGTTTTAATTATAATTAATTGTTCTTGTTAGATTTGTTGATGTAGAATTGATCTAATCTTGTGTAGATTGGTAGATCAATCTAATCTAACACCCAATCACTCTTGTGGATCTGATTTGGATCCATTCTTGGTCCTCATTTTCTGTATTTTCACATGATCGTCCAAAGACAAGCAAGTTTCTTACATCCACATGAAAAACTACATAATTTTCATTACGAGAGACCCAACCAAACACCTTGCTCTCAAGTAGAGAGAGAAAAATTGGTTGCTCTTGAGTAGAGAGAGAATAGACCAAAGTAGAAGTCAACAAATCACCAACCTTGCCAATATAGAAAAATCAATATCTACTCTATGAATGGGATGCAAACTCGAATAGATCTTGATCAAACATCAATCAAAACAGGAAATGAAGTTGATTTCCATACAAAATTAATAAGCTACTGTATTTCACATGTGTGGATCCGAATATAGCATTTAATGAGCATTCTACGCACAAAATTCCAAGATATCACCAATATAGTGCACCAATGGATAGATGACCGAAAGAGAAACATGTATAAGCATGAAATGAGATGAGAGAGAGAGAGAGAGAGAGAGAGAGAGAGAGAGAGAGAGAGAGAGAGAGAGAGAGAGAGAGAGAGAGAGAGAGAGAATCTTCTCTTTCCATGAGTTACATCCTTTCATAGCAGGTCCAAACCTAATTTCAAACTTTGGTTTCCCTCTATAATGAAAAATCTTACTATTTTTGTGACTAGATTCAATGTCTCTACTACTCAGATCGAATCTACCAAAAACTTGTGTACTAAACTTTCCAAAAGTGTTTATTCAAATTATTTTAGACTAATATAACTTTGAAAAGTAAAACTCTAAGTCTAATATAAAATTGGCCTCAATTGCCAAATAAACAAATGTAGCAAATATGACTAAACTAGTTGACAATTTCTCACACTCCCTCTTCAACTAGCTTTAGCATAGACATTGAAAACACTCCAAGTGAGGTCATATGCTTTATGAACAAGCCTTTTACCAATGTTGTGGTGAAGATATCAGCGCCACACTCTCTTGAGGAGACATGTTGAAGCTCCACCTCCTTTGCCATGACTTGCTCCCTCACAAAGTGATATGCCATCTCAATATGCTTGCTCCTAGCATGAAATATAGGATTGCTTGCCAACTTTTGGGTTGATAGGTTGTCACAAAAGATGATTGGTCACTCTGAAAAATCTAGCAAGTGAATATCCGACTTGATCATCCTCTTGATCCATACCATCTCTTTTGTGCAATGAGTAAGGGCTTTGTACACAGCCTCACTAGATGACAATGAGATAGTGGCTTGTTTCTTCGACATCCATGATATAGCTCCATCACCTTCTTGTAGCACTCACTTGCAAAGTGTCATTTGATGCCACAATAGAAGCTCTATGGTGTATTTTATCAAGAAGAAATCAGAAGCTTTTAGTTGCTTCAAAATCTTCAAGGAGCGTGCAGAAAAAGAGACTGGGAGAATGACCAAAGCCCTGAGTCTGACAACGGTGGAGAGTACATCTCTACCGAATTTAAGGAGTACTGCCAAAGCCAAGACATTGAGCAACAATTTATCACTCCTTATTCTCCTCAATCAAATGGCTTGGCCGAGAGAAAGAACTATACCCTAGTTGAATCAACTAAAAGTATGCTGGCACATGCATCACTGCCCAAGAGCTTCTAGGCCAAGGCTATCTCCACTGTAGCTTATGTCTAGAACAGATGTTCAACCAAGGCCCTCTCAGGCAGAACACTCCATGAGATGTGGACAAGCTCTAAGCCTTCTGTGAAGAACCTACAAGTGTTCGGATGCATCGCCTAAGCGCAGATCCTGAAAGAGACGAGGAAAAAATTTGACTTTCAAGGTCTCAAAACCATCCAACCTGAGTCTACCTATCTTTTGATACAAGAACCGACAATGGTCGAAGAGGCACTTAGCCAACCAGACTCTGAACTCTGCAGAGAAGCCATGGACAAATAATATTTCTCTCTGATCAAGAACCAAACATAGTCATTAGGCGAAGCTCTTCTTGGGGGTGGCTACAATATCATCGATTGCAAACGGATCTTTAAGATCAAGTACAATGTCAATGGAACGATTGATAGAAGGAAGGCAAGACTGGTAGCATGAAGATTTATTCAGATTTCCAATATTGACTATAGTGAGACTTGCAGTCCAGTAGTCAAGCATTTATCGATCTGAGCCCTCCTATCATATGTTGTAGCAGCCGACCTTGAAGTGCATCAACTTGATGTGCAAATAGCTTATCTGGATAAAGTTATAGAAGAAGATAGCTACATGATCCAGCCCGAAGGATATATTCTGGAAGGTATGAAGAATCATGTATGTAAGCTCCATAAGGCACTTTATGGCTTGAAACAATCTGCCAGAGCTTGGTTTCAGAGGATCAACACATTCTTCATCGAACAAGGTTTTCAACCAAGCACTGATGATTGCAACATCTATTCCAAGTCAGTGCAACAATCCTTCATTATCATTTTTCAGCACCAATACCAATTTGGTTAAGGATGCTAAACAGATATTGTTTTTTGAGTTTGACATGACTGATCTAGGTGAAGCTCACTTTTTTCTTGGCATTCAAATCCACCGTGACAGAGCGAGAAGACTAATTTATATTACTCAACAAAGTTATCTTCACAATGTTCTTGACAGATATAATATGATGAATTGTAAGTTAGCTCACTCACCGATGGATCCAGGCCTACGTTTGTCAAGGGACCAATGTCCTCAGACCAAGCAGGAAGAGGAGCAGATGAGAGAGTATCCTTATCGATTGATACTTGGATCTCTCATGTACACAATGGTTTGTACAAGACCTGACATCTCTTTTGTAGTTTGCTCACTCAGCCAATTTATGGCTAATATTGGCATTACCCACTGGAAGTCTCTCATAAGAGTCATGAGGTATATTTGAGCTACCATGGACCAGTGCATCTGCTATGGAGAAGTCAACAACGACATTCTTCATCAACTCAGTGGATATTCTGATGCAAGCTGGGGAGGAGATGTAGACAATCATAAGTCCACATCTGGATTTACATTCTTCTTCAATGATGGTCCTATCTCATGGAACAGTCGTAAGCAAACCTCAATCGCTCTTTCATCTATAGAAGCAGAATACATTGTTGCTTCTCAATCTATTAAAGGAGCATTTTGGTTGAGAAATTTACTGTCAGACATTAGTTTGAATCAGTGCAGCCCTACTATCATATTATGTCATAATCAGAGTGCTATTGTCTTATCAACCAACCCTAGATTTCACTCTAGGAGTAAGCACATTGAGATTCGATGTCACTATATTAGGGGCAAGGTTCTCAACAAAGAGGTAAGCTTAACGTATTGTAGAACACAGGACATGGTTGCAAATATATTTACAAAGCATTAAGTGTTAATGCGCATAACAAATTTTGTGCATTGCTTAGTCTGAAGATCAAGGCATTCAGGGATCCAGATTAAGAGGGGGTGTTGGATTTATTTTCTCTATTCTCCTAAATCCTATGTTAATCTGCCTCCATTCAATGCTACTGCATTTCTACTCATGTTGTCGCATAGTCTGCATAAATACAAGCAAACTTGAATAGGCAAAAAATGTGAAAAATGCGACACTGCATTTTTACATGTAAAATTAGACAGGCGAAAAATGCGACACTTGTTGTTATAAGGGCAAAAGTTGCCTTTAGGTAAGGACAAGGCTGAAGGCCGAAGGGTGTCGCAATTTTTGCATTTTCACTAGCGTCAATTCTAGTGAAGCCCGATGTTGCGGCCTCGTCACGCTCGTTCTATGCACTGTGCAATCAGATTTGACAATGACGACAGCCACCCACGATCTCCTACAGATAGCACAATCACTTTTGTATATTCTTCATCTGCACATATGTAACATTTGTATATATATTGAATACCTTTCAAGGATTCATCACATATATAGAGAACGAAGCATGATTTGTAACATGTGAGATAGACATTGTAGATGCTTTCACACATCGATTCTTTCTTTCAAACAGATTGTTAGCAATAGGTTCATAACCCTCATAGATTGTGATTAGCTTTGTGAAGCAAATAGTTACATCCACTATTGTTTTGTGCTTACCTACATTATTGACTTGTATATTTTGTTATACTTGATCTGATTACAGCTCTGTTTGGTTCTGCGTTCAGATTTGTGTCAATACTGCCATGCTTTTCCATGTTCTGTCTGACTATCTAATTGATTTGTCTAGTTATCTACTCACCGCTTCTACTACCACCATGCATTAGAAGCTTTAAAATTATTATGTTCTTATGTTCGCCTACTAAGTCACCAGTAGTCCACGCACCTAGAGAATTGAAGGGGTTGATCAATCCTCCTCTCCCCAATTTCTCCGACATCTTCTTCTTGTAGCACTCACTTGCAAAGTGTCCTTTCATGCCACAATAGAAGCACTTGAGCTTTGACCTATCTTTCTTTTTGTCATTTGAAGAAGCCTCCCCTTGATCTTGCTTTTTGCCCTTGAATTTGCCCTTGATGAACATAGCCTCCTCTCCAACTTGCGATGTTGATGTAGATTTGTGAATTTTTTGATTTTCGGACAATGATTGATTGTACTAATCAATCTTCAAGAGGTGTTGATTGCCAAATCAAGTGATCTAACAAGTTCTATTGATTAGATCAAGATCTAGATGTAGATGCTTAACTATTTAGCAAGATCAACACGTGTAAACATCAATAAACATCATGAGCGGCCTCACACATGTGGATCCGAATATAACATTTTATGAGCATTCTACACACAAAATTGCAAGATATCACCAATATAGTGCACCAATGGATAGATAACCCAAAGAGAACGATGTATAGACATGAAATGAGATAAGAGATAGAGAAATTTTCTCTTCCCATAGCAGGTCCAGACCTAATTTCAAGCTTTGGTTTCTTTCCATAATGAAAAACCCTACTATTTTTGTGACTAGATTCAATGTCTCTACTACGCAAATTGAATCTACCAGAAACTCGTGTAAACTTTTCAAAAGTGTTTATTCAAATGCTTTTAGACTAATATAACTCTGAAAAGCCAAACTCTAAGTCTAATATGAAATTGGCCTCAATTGCCAAATAAACAAATGTAGCAAATTTGACTAAACTAGTTGAAATCTTTCACAGAATCTGCCATTTTCAATTAAATAAGTAAATAAATAAATAATGTGGTGATTGGAGGTTAGGATTTTTAGTTTGGCAATAGTTTAGGTATATGTTTATATCTATCAGGTGTCTAGTGCATATCTACAATGTGCAAAGTATCCATATGGGTCTTTATCATACCCATATGGTAAAAGTATGTACAAAGTCTTTATCAAACTATTTATAATATATCAAATTTTCATATTGCAATCTCCATGATGTCAAAATACCAAAATTTTCAAATCCATGTATATCAATACATGTTGGTACCTACATAATTCATAGCATTCCTTCTCAATTGTGAGGCTAATCTAGCAAAAACTATAATTCTGGGATGAGTTGGGGGCACTCTCTCTCCTTTCCCTATGGAACTCAGGGGATGTCTCTCTCTCTTTCTCAATGTAGCTAATTTTTGCATTTTCTTAGATTCTTCGTTCTTTCAACTTTGAAAGCTAGCCAATTTCAAATTCCAGTTTAGAAATGGTAATGCTCACTCTCTTTTCTTTTTTTGGATATGGGAGGATATGTTTCTCTTTCTTAATGTAGGTAATGTTTTTTAATCCCTCTTGCTCTTTCAACTTTGAAAGCAAGGCCAAATTATGCACGAGTCAAAAAGTGGACTATAAATTTTCCAATCCAAACTTATCTAAGACAACGATCAGTTTAATGGAAATTGATGAAAATGATGAAAAGAACTGATGTGTGCTCACTTTGGCATATCCCACGAGTTGAGTACCCTCTCAGACTCTCTGATTGCCTAAAACTTTTCCAGAACAAATCAAATTGATTTAGAAACGTGGACAACACATTCTACTCTTCAATACCTATCCAACAAGCTATAGAACATCAAATTTGGATCAAATCTAGAAAAGTAGCACTCAATTAATGAGGGATGATTTCACACGTGTGAGCTCTCTGTTCGTACAGGGCTCTGTTGGAGCAAATCAAGCTCGTTTTGATCTACTTATGTTCCACAAATATCTTGTCTCTCAGCGAGTTTGAATCTCTCTCCCAAATCCAAGTTCCTGCAAGCAAAAGCACTGAAAATCTGATGTATGCACCCTCACCTCTTCAAAGCATGAAGCTTTGATACCATGTGAAGTTTTTAGCATGTGTGAACTTCACCACACACCCTACAGGATCTTACTGAGGTGTTGTGATTGCAAAAGATTGATCAAAGTACAATATACTTGAAAAATCTATGACAAGAGCACAATGGCATACATCTAATGAAAAAATCTAACTCTTCACTATGAGAAATGAATGTCAGAAATAATTCTAAGTGTTCAGTATGGGAAAAAGAGGCTGCTCTCGAGTAGAGAGAGAAAATCAAGCATAGAAAACTCAGATAGAGAGAGAATGAGTCTAAAACACCAAAATCTCAATATTCACAATATGGCATGTGAAGTTTTTAGCACGTGTGAACTTCACCACACACCCTACAGGATCTTACTGAGGTGTTGTGATTGCACAAGATTGATCAAAGAATAGTATGCTTGAAAAATCTAAGGCAAGAGCACAATGGCATACATCAGTTGAAAAAATCTAACTCTTCACTATGAGAAATGAATGTCAGAAATAATTTTAAGTGTTCAGTATGGGAAAAAGAGGCTGCTCTCGAGTAGAGAGAGAAAATCAAGCATATTAAACTCGGATAGAGAGAGAATGAGTCCAAAACACCAAAATCTCAATATTCACAATGTGGCAAAACATGCCCAGCTTTTCCTACATGAGAGAGACTCGAATTCCTACAGTGGAGTTGCATGGAAAGTCCACTTAATTGAACTAATTTACCGACCAGAGATCCACATGTGTAACTGCATGCATGTATGTTGCATGTACTGCATGTCAACTCATAAAACTGCCTAGACATGTGTAGATCACTGAAACTACTTTGCATGTTGCATGTGGCTTGCATGCATACAGTAAGACTTTGCATGCTATCTAAACATTTGCATGTCATCATAATTGAACCTATCTAACTCAAATCCGAGCTACACTAGAAGGATATGTGCTCAATTCACACTCCTTTTATATACAACATGAATTTTAGTGGAAATCACCATGGACATGGCCCCAAACTCGAGATATGAAGATAATATTTTAATAATCTTCACACTCTTCCTTAAAATTTATGTTCCCATCAACATAGACTTTGAAATTAGGCCAAGGTTAGACCTCATCTTCATAAACACATTTTTGAGTAGAGGTTTGGTGAGAAGATCTGCAACACAATCTGAAGATGAAACATGCTCCAATGAGATCTCTCTCCCAATCACTTTTTCTCTTAAAAAATAATGAGCCACTTCAATATGCTTGCTCCTTGCATAAAAGACTGGATTATTTGCAAGAGCCTGAGTAGAAATGTTATCATTCTTGATAATTGGTAAATCTTCATATGCATAACACTTTAGCTCCAAAAGTAGCCTTTTGATCCATAAAACCTCCTTTGTTGTGGTTGTAAGAGATTTGTACTCAACTTCATAGGATGATAAGGAAATAATTGCCTACTTCTTTGATAGCCAAGAAACCAAGTTTCCTCCAAGAAATATAGTCTAATCACTTGTGGATTTCCTATCCAACCTGTCTCCTGCAAAATTTGAATCTGAAAAGGCAATCAAAGTCAGATCTTCTCCTTTGTATATGTACCTCAAGACTCTTTTAGCCAACTTCCAATGATATAACTTTGGATCCTACATGTGTTGACTTAGCTTATGAACACAAAAGCTTAGATCAGGCCTAGTCACTGTTAACCAAATAAGTGAGCCAATAAGACTCCTATAAAGAGTGATGTCCTCAAAGGATTTTTCATCATCTTTAATAGGAACTTTTACAGTGTGCTCCATAGGTGTATCTATGCCTTTACAGTTTTCCATATGGAATTTTCTGAGCATGGAAAGTGCATATCTACTTTGGCATATAAATATATGACCTTTCCAAAAATCTATTTCAAGGCCTAGAATATAGTGAAGAACTCCTAAGTCATGCATCTTAAACTCAGTACCAAGTGCATGCTTAGTTTCTTCAACTAACTTCTCATTGTTTCCACAAAGAATGATATCATCTACATAGATGAGAAGAATAATTACAAAGTTATCTACAAACTTATAATATAGAGAAGGGTCATATTCACTTAGACAAAATCCAAGTGATATGAGATAGAAATTGAGCCTTGCATACCAAGACCTTGGTGCCTGTTTCAGTTCATACAGACTTTTGAACAAAAGACAAACTTTTGATTCATCACCTTCCTTCACAAAACCTGGAGGCTGCTCCATATAAATCTCCTCCTCAAGGTAACCATTGAGAAATGCATTAGAAACATCAAGCTGGAACATACTCCATTTGTGAAAACATGCAAGAGAGATGAGTATTCAAATTGTTACCATATTCGCAACTGGTGCAAAGGTGTCTTCAAATATATGCCAAGAGACTAGCCATGGACAACTATTGAGTAGAAACATTTAGAATGAGCATATTGATTAGAAACTTATAGAAAGGCACGTGATTTGTATTTCCATAATCTACAAAATTCACCAATAAGGATTAGATTAAGTCCTGAAGCGTTTGATACTCTTTACAACACTCTATAGCACTTCTAAATACATTTGAATGAGAGCTTGTTAGTTTATCAAATCCATCTGAATTTTCATCTTTGGAACATAGATTTGATTCTAGTTCTAAATCCAAGTCTGAACAAGACCCTGATCCACCATTAGAGCCAGAATCTGAACAAGAGCATAGAGGGACAAGGGATTTCACTCCACCATCGAGACTAAAGGATTCATGCTATAATTGCAGAGCCCCTGGTCACTATTCGCCTGACTGTCCCAAACCTAGGAGGTCAGTAGGATATGTGCCACTTTGTGCTAATTGTAAAGGCATAGGACATGTAACTGCCAAATGTCCTCAACCACGATCTAAACCGCAGTTTGTTAATACACCTAGAGAAGATGAGCCGCCATCTAAATCTAACACTGACATGGTATTCCAAAGGGTAGAAGTAGAGTCCAAGACCATAGAAAATCACGACCAAGATTGGCCTGATTATATTATTATATAATCAGGCCAATCTTGGTCTTGATTATATAAAAACCAAGCTTGATTATATTACCCGAAGCGGAGTCTTCCAAGATGAAGCATACCTTGAGAAGAAAGGGTACAGACTATCCTATATCAAAGATTCTAATCTGAAAAGTTTTGTCCGCTTCGCTTTTGCTTCGATATTTCTACCTGAGCAAGAGTATACAATATCCAATAAGAATATAGGATATTTTCTTAGAGCTCTAAATGGAGAGGTAATTGCTTTCAGACATATTGCTTTTAGGCAATTCTGTAAAATGATTAAAGATAAATAGTCTTCTTGACTAGGTTTCCAGTTTGGAATATTATGCTTTCATGCAGGTGTTCTCTCTGTGTAGGAAGATATCCGGTTAGCTCTAGTACACCAGCAAGTAACTCCGTCAATCAAAGTTGTTGACTCAGTAATGCAGACTTCAACCACATCAGCCACATAAATAGCGGCATCATCGGCTACTCTGAAGAATGTCAGTTCTATTAAGGCATCATCATCGTCACCACAATATAGGATGGATTCAACCCACAAGTACAGGGAGACGGAGAGCAGATTTCATGATGCTGAGCAAGACGAAGAGACGACACACCATGACATCCAGCATGTTGAAGAAGAACCAACACAACAGGAAAATCTTAATGTCCAGCAAGAGCAGGATGATGATATCGAACCAGCTGTTGTTGATGAAGAACTTTACCGAAACCTTCGAGATGTTGCTGGCAGAGGCCCAAGCCTCAGCCCAGCACTTCATTAATCTGGAAAAGGTTTTGAGGAAGCGGAAGTCCACATTTCCAAGTCAAAGATAGAAATCTAACAACAATGAGGATTCTCCAGAAGAAGAAGCTACTCCACCTTTGACAAGACATTCTCGCTCCATTTCAGATGTCCATCCTCTCATGCCAAAGATAACTTTGAATTATTGATATGTTTAAGAAATCAAGATAGTCATGTGTAAGACTCATCGATAGGACATCATCCTATTATCTCATTATAGGTTGATGGAATTGCCAAAGATGGGGACATCCCCATCGAATAATGTCTTATGGCGAGTGAATTGATGTCGTGCTAGAAATAGATTTGATTCTCGTGTTATTAATTATGATTCTTGAATATCATATGCATATTTGGAATGGTGAATTGTACCATTCTTAATTGCTAGTTTGAATTATGTTTGAGCTATGTCGTACCAAACAAAGTGTTTCCGAAGATCAAGCATCCTTGCAAACTTGTGCTTACATATGTAATGGATGATGATTCCCTTTGATATGTTTATTTGACATATTCTCTCACTAGATTCGACAATAACAAAAATATTCTCTAACCTCATAATTGGATACTAGATTATTACTCACATACAAAGGTGGGAGCATTTACTTATATGCTATCATGGAACTTTCTAGATGATCCCTGCATATGGTAGTCATTGCTAAGTTGAAGGATGTTACAGGTCCCACCTCAGACTCTTCACAATGCAGGGGGGGTTCTTACCTAAATCTTTTCTATTTATTATTATAAAGAGACATTAATGACTGTTTGCTCTTAATCTGAGCTACAGCATTTTCTTGTATTTGATATATGATTCTATAAACATTTATAAAGTATAATATACAATTACGTACATGCAATGCATGATATTAAAAAACATAGATTATATTCTAATAGCAAACTGTTATATTATTCTTTGTTTATTGTTTGCTTGTGTAATATTAGATGCTCTATTTGTGATTTTGTTTGACAACTTCCATTACTATTTAACACCCAATGGGATTGGCTTTGTTGGTTAGATTGCCATCCAAAGTTTCTTTGATCGCAAGTTCAAGCCTCCCCTTGGAAACCAAGAAGCATTACTATTTAGCCAACAAATTGTAGAAAGCAATGTTCTATCTTACATTCTAAAACAGACTCTAAAGTTTTTCCAAAATGACTGTGAAAAGTGTAATTGGTACAGGTTCTTGAAAATAATTGCACAACCATCCTATGACTACATTCAGGTATTGAAAACAGAGCATGCTTAAAACAAAAGCGAAGAAATGTATGATCTCCAAATCGGCACTTGATATGGAAGGAATTAAGGACTAAGGTTTATCATATAAGTAGCCCTAATGTGCTTCAAACATATATTTTTGAGAAAAGATGTAAGAATATAAAATAAGAAAGGCAGGTCATGTAAGAAATGACTTTATAAAGATAGTTGATCATCTCTCATTGATAAATTGTCTTCCCTTATTCCAGAAAGTATCACTTCACTAACAATTGATAGAAGAGTAAGATCAATACATTAAATACGAACACTCTTCACCATGAGATTTAATCACCTTATTGATGAATGACACTTATTTGAACCAAATGATCAAATGCATCTCACATCCTCATACACTTCCTCTGACATCGGGCATAAGAACAAATTAAAAGGAAGACATTTCATAGGTGAAAAATTGATTGCAATTTGGCAGTAGATGACCTGTCTGTTTACATGAGCTACTTGATGGAAATCTGATTAAAGTTGAATCATGAATTCATGGGTCAAAGTAACACTTTGGAGAGAAGAGAGCCCATAATGCTCTTCTAATTTTAGCAGTACTATATGAAAAATCAGACATATTTCTGATTAAATACATATGGAAACCCCTTGTTATCTTATTTGAGCAACAGAAACATTTTTCAACACTTTTGACAAAAACAGACTAAAACAAGTTGCAATAAAATGAAAGCCAGCAGAAGGCCATCCGGCCGTTGTAGGGATAGGCGTAACATCTTAGACACCATGGAAAGCTATATAGCACGGAGGAGCTAGAAAGTTCCTCTGAGTATTGCACCAATGTGACTTAACTCTAGTGACTGAACAATCACATCAGATATATTTTAATGTGCTGAACAATAATGATCTCTTTTGTGAATAGCAACATAGCATCAGCACCCAAAAAAATAATGGAGGAAATTAAAACCCAGGGGATTGAAAGAAAGTGTTGATAACCAGATGGCTGCGGGGAAGACAAGTTAGAGTTGAATAGTATTAGTAAGAGAATTGCGGATTTAAGATGTGTGCAATAGCTTCAGCACCTCTTGATGGACAGAAGTTAGTATACACATAAATAAAACTTATTTGTTTCCATTGGTTGCGAACTGAGATACAACGTGAAGACTGAAATCTCAAACACAACTTTCAATCAAGAAATCCTCCATGCTCATCTCGCAAAAAACGGCTCTATGCTTTGCTATAACCCTTGAGTAGCCGCTCGACATACTTCCCCACAATGTCCACTTCAAGGTTGACTTTGCTCCCAAGCTTCTTCACTGGAATCACAATCTTTTGCTGTGTGTAAGCCACCAGCATAAATGTAAAACTGCTCTCCTCATCATAAACCCCAACAACTGTCAAACTGGTCCCGTCCACAGATATGTAGCCTTTCGGCACAATGTATCTCAGTAGATCTGCCGATGTTTTTATCTTAACCCATAATGAATCCCCTTCTGGATTGAAGGATACAATAGTTCCTGTGCCGTCCACATGTCCCTGCACGAAATGGCCCCCCATCCGGGACACTGGCTGCAGCGACCGCTCCAGATTGACCGGAGATCCAGCAAATGCCTCCCCTAAGGAAGTTCTTCGAAGGGTTTCTGGAGACAAACCGACGGTGAAACCCTTGGAATCAAAATGCGTGACAGTGAGGCATGTGCCGTTCACGGAGATGCTATCCCCAAGCTTCACATCCTCAATAACAATGTTTGCGTCTATCCTCATCTCATAGCCGCCATCTTCCGTCAATCGCACCTCTCGCACATTTCCCAGCTCTTCCACAATGCCTGTGAACAAAGCCCGTAACCCTAATTGTTCGGATCGTCCCCTGTCGTTATTGCGAGCTACAAAATGTGTTGCTGCTGTTGTTTGTCTCAAAAGCTGGGAAGGCTTCTTCCCAATGGGTCTGAGTCCCCTCCATGTCTGCAGCCCAAGGGAAAGGGAAGCATCTTGCCTGAGAAATGGGCGCGAGAGCGAGTAAACTGTTGGACAGTGTTGGGGTTCTGCTTCTGCCTGAGATGGCAACTGCACAGCAACAGATGCTGCTGCAGAAGAAATGCCTGGAAGCGTAGGCATAGTCGCTCACACTTTTGCTGACAATGCCACAGCAGCGATTCCTCCCCTCAATCCCCTCCTTGCCCGCCCCGTTCGTTCGTTCGTTCGTTCTCTCTCTCTCTCTCTCTCTCTCTCTCGCTCGCTCGCTCAAAATTTAACCCTAACCCTAAACTACCATACAATCAATTCACATTACAACATCTAGAAGAAGAAACTTTTTATTTTTATTAATAAAAGCTCATGTGCAATAGATGCCAATACGTCAAATACGTCACGAATGGAATCATGAGTCACAATGCGCTCTACGCCAGAAGGGCAACGCATGAGATGAGTGCCAATAGGATCAACAGGATGACCACAGGAACATTTTGTCAAACCAGCCAGCACTGGATGAGGGAGACCCAACCTAACCCGAAGAGCGGTGAAAAACAGCTCTGAAGAAAGGCGCAAGTGTGGAACAATAAGGCGCGTAACAAGACAAGCACCAGCACCCGGGCCTGCACAAGACAGAAGGCAAGCCCGAGTCTCATCGGAAGGTGAATCACTGAGAAGCTGAGTGAAAGCATTTGAGTGGAAGCGCTCCTAAAGATACTTTTGAAAATGAGCACGCTGATGGCTAAGCAAAGTCTCAAAGGGAAGCTCGCACAGGTGGAGGGATGTGATCCTTGGCAGCACGAAGATGTTGTTGGAAAGGAAGAATGTATGTTTTCACATGAGCTACTGAATCAAGAAGAATGGGCTTGTTGTCCTGCTGAAACCGAGAGATAAGTGCAGAGGCAACAAGGGCCCAACTTCTCATAAAAGCAGCTGGAGCAATAGAAGTTGTGCAAGAAAGACCAACACCTCCAGACGAAGCGGGAAGAGAGACTTGTCGCTTAACGAACTGACCATTGGGAATACGAAAGGATTCTGAACCCATCAAGCAACCCAGAATATCTGATAAAGTGTTATCGAAATCTTGTAGCAAAGCCAAAACATCAAGAGAGGGAGGAACACATCGTAGAATATAACTTGGTCGTTGAGCGAAGCATTGAGTGAGAATCCCTAGAGCAACTTGAGCATTGCCAAGCTTTGGTAGCAAATCAGCGTGACGAAGATGTGCGCCCAAAGTGTCCCGCAAAGAGGAAGCCACAAAGTCCGAGAAACCTATAGGAATACCAAACGCTCGAATCTCATCAACCGGAGTATTGAATCCTGTAGGTAAAGGGAGCTTAGGAAGGGTTAAAATTGGAAAAACAATCCATATTGATTTCTTGGCTTGCTACAAATGTTGTACCATGCAAGTATGTAGCTCATAAATGCAAAATGCCAAGTTTGGCCTAGATAAAACTCGAGCTACATGGCTATGTAATGTCTAAATTGAAGAATACAACTTGCATATAGTTTGTAGACATAGAATTAACAAAGTCATGCTTGTAGAAACTCGTGGCAATTCACATGCATTAATTGTAAGTGATCCATAGTGACATGCAAGGCATGCACAAAGTGTAATGGACACATGCATGATGATTTGTACTTTGTTAGTTAGAACTAGCACACTTGTTAAAAGTTGGTAAAATTTCATGCATGGCAAGTGACAAATGTCACATAGACTCTAGATGTCACTTTAGATGTCATTTTGTAATAAATGGATGTGGTTCTACCTCGAGCTACCTCAAACTCCATAAATATGTGTAGCTCTTCTCACAATCAATGATGAAGAACCAAAGTTTTGTATCTACCTCATGCCATTTTGGATCTAAACAATTTTGCTTGTTATCTCTCTATGTTTCTCTCTCTAACTCGTGTTGAAGCAAATGCTTATACACTAATATCTTGTACTTTTGCTCATTATTGATTCATTGCTATCATATTCAGATGTTTATCATGCTAGATTGTGGTTAAGCCATTTCTTCTGAACTAGATCCTGCTAATCAATCTAGAATCAAGTTACTGTGGACATTCCCCACACGTGTGAATTCTGAAAATTTTGTCATGGTATCAGAGCCAAATTAAGCTTTGCATGCTAACATCTCTGATTGTACAAGAAACTGAGAGCTAAATCAAGCAAAAAAACAGTTTTGCACTTTTTCTCACCCTTCTCTGAAGTGTATTTTGGATCAAATCGGATTGGAACTGAATTTTCAGACCTGAAATGTGGTAGTACGGAATTCTGGAATTTCTCACGTGTGAAAATCAGAGATTTTCAGTACCTTTGTTCTCCTTGCTTATAGATCCAAAGATAGCAGTGTTATAGCTTGATGGAAAGCTTATGATCTGTTCTCTCCATAGAAATTGAAACCAAATCAATCCGATGTGTCTAGCAAGAGTTATAAGCTCTTAAAGAGGATAGGGATAGGTCCAAAATCCGAGTGACAGCATTTTGATTTGATTCAATCTTGCTTTGTTCTGAATCCATTGTTTTGAGCATCCTACACAAGAAACTGAAGATCAAGACTGAGTTTGAAGTAATGAACACCTTTTGAGCCTTCTGAGAGTCAATTGTGTTTTCTTTTGAAGCATTTCACTCGTGCCAAAAGTAGGATTCAAACTAGCCAAAGTGTCTCAATCCACTTTGTGTGTCTGATCTAGATAACTTGTTTTGTGGAATATTTGAGAGTCATCTCAAATACAGTTGCAAGTGTTTCACATAGGAAGGTAGTACATCCTTGAAAATACCTATAGTGAAAGAGAGCAACAACTTTAAGTCTAATTGGAACAAGCTCAAACATATCTCAGTCCAATAACTAAGAAGTCTTCATTAAAATGGCATCTCAGGGAGGATACCTTCTAGAAGCCAGTGAAAGACTAAACACTTCTAATTACTCAATTTGGAAGTTCAGAATGGAGTCTATTTTGATACTCCAAGATGTTATGGATATTGTGCTTGGTATGTGAATCTTGATAAAATTAGGAAACTTTTTTGAAAGAGGATAGTTATTGAAGTTTCAAATAGAGTATTATGAAGTAGCTTCAAAAGGTCAAGTTGAAAAAAATTGAAAGTTGTCCATTGAAGTGAGCTTTTTCTTAGTCCATTATGGGCTCCTTACATAGGTTTTTCCATTTCTACAATGAACCAATTAATGTATCACCAAATTTGAGAGCATCCAATTAACTGATTCTCATGATGTTTGCATCAAAGGTGTTGGTAGAGAGAGAGAGAGAGAGAGAGAGAGAGAGAGAGAGAGAGAGAGAGAGAGAGAGAGAGAGAGAGAGAGATTCTTACATGTGGACGGTAGGCATAATCACTTTAGTTCATTTATTTTGAGCTTGAATAGTCAATAGGCCTTAAAGTTGAGGTTTAGGGGTCCTCTATCAAAACCACTCATTGTACACTTGTAATTATATGATTAGGCCAAATTTAGACTTGGATTAGCTCATGGTAGTGTAGGTTACTTACACTTGGCTTGATTGTAGAGGGCTAGTGACATTGCACCTCATAATCTTATTTGTCAATATGGACCAATCATAGTGAAGGATGCCCAAAATGGTCCAATCAATGTAAGATGTGGCATGTAAGTGGTCCAATCAAAGTAGGAGGTGATTCTTGTGAAAATTTGGTAAAATCAATCTATGTTGAGTTTAGGGGTGTCTAGAATTTTTTAGTCCTTATACACAAATTTGGAACGTGTTGTGGCTCGAGCTAGCTTAGGCTTTCTACATTTGTCATGATGAGAGAGGGTGAGTGGCAATCTCTTATGAGTTGTCTTGAGATCATGTGACTAATCAAAAGAGAGAGATCCATGAAATTGGTCCAATCAAATTTGAGGGCCCTTATGTCACTAAGCTAATCAAATTAGGATGAGGAAAAGAAGGGGTCCAATCATATTTCACTCTCCCTACCTCGAGTTACTACTAGTATGTGAGAGGGAACCATTCTACACCTAGTTTTTTGGAGATTGTGTGAGATTTTACACTTAGAGATTTTGTTGCTTTCTCTCTCTACTCAAGAGCTAGTCCTTGTATTCTATACTTACTTTTTTTTATCATGAGTTGCCTTTACATGTGTATGTACTTTGGTGAATGATTTATGCATATTCTATGTGCGCTTGCCTTAGATTTTTGACGATAGATCTTGAAATCCACCAAGTCCTTGATCTTTGTGCAATCACCCACATCTTAGGAGACTGTCCCCACACGTGTGAAAACTTCACATGGTACCAGAACCTACCTAAGATAATAATCCATGCATCAAGAGTGATGAAAAATTTGGCTTGAAATGTAGATCTTGTGAGTGTAGTTGCATCTCCATAGCCATCTCCACCTCCACCTTCATCTCAAAGGCAACAAGTAGCACCAAGGAGAGTGGGTTGGCCCAGAGATCCAGCATGGCTGAAAGATATTAAGAGGCTTCAAAAAACGATGAACCTCCTCATCCCCAAGGCTCACATGCAAAGATGTATCAAGTAGGTGACCAAGGATATTTCAGCAGATGTAAGATGGACTGTGACTGCAGTTGAAACACTGCACAAATTTTATGAAAATTTTTAAATAAAACTCTTTTCAGATTGTGTTGTAGCTGCAATACATGGAAGAAGGATAACAATAAGTCCCAAAGATTTTGTGCTGATATTTCATATGATGGATGCATATGAGACATTTGCCCATAATTTTCGGCCACCTCATCCTGCTTCAGCTATTGCTACCACCACTTTAGCAAGGAAGATGAAGTAGGTTGAACCAAAGAGGCTACCAGGAATCGTTCAACATGTTGCTATCAAAAAGAAAAGATCCTTAGCCCCTCCAAAGAAAGTGAGGGCTATTCTAAAGTTAGTAGCTTCTCCTTGAACACCAACCCCTTCTCCCCCCTCTTCTTCCTCTTCATCATCTTTTCCCAAGTCCCCATTCAAGTACCCATCCAAGTCCCCTTCCAAATCTCCTCAAAAATCAGTTTCTAAATCCCCTTCCAAATCTCCTCCCAATACACATAAATCAGTTTCTAAATCCCCTCCCAAATCTATTGAACAGTCCACACAACTCTCTAAATCGTTTTTCCTGAGTGATACATTGAGCCATATTTTTGTATCTTTTCCCGCCCCTCCTTCATTAACTTTTGTAGATTCTAATAAATATGTACAGTACGATCAATTACTTTCTACTCATCTAAAATATTTCGTCCCCATTACAATTTTCAATCTCCTCTTATCATACCATGACTTCGCTAGAGACATAGGAATTAGAAAATAAAGATAAACTGTTAGGGGACAATGTTTGTAGTGGGTTTCTTTCCTTGCCTAACCTGAATCCAAGATCTAGTCAATCTAGCATCAAAGAGACGAAGTTAGTTGTCACGCGGAGGTTTGTTCCCATGAGAGTGATAGTATAGTTCAGATTTCAACATGAATGGAGGATCTAACACTAACTTCCATTAACACTACATCCATTAACCCTACTTCCATTAACCCTAAATCCACAACAATGATAGAAACTTACTCTTCTCTCTCTCCTTTTCTCTCTCACAAAAAGCATAAGAAATAGCAATCCCAATAATGATCAAATCCAACAATTAGCAAATACAAAGGAAGCATGAGAAATGGAGGAAAAGAGAGGAAGAGCAAGGACATTCATCAATCCATTTCTAAAGAGAATCAATCTGCTTTATTGAAATGAGGAAATGAACATCAGGAGCAACTTGAGTTGGTCTCTTTTTATAGTAGAGAGGAGGACCCTGGCCTCTGAATCCTATTGGTCCAGTCTTGCCTCTCTTTTTATTCAGATTTAAAAAAGTGTGGGAACCATCAAAATTGGAGGGAAACCCAACTTTATTCACTAACTTGACATTTAGGCCCTGCGACATTAAAAGTCCCGCAAAAAGGACTAAAGTCCTTTTATTGACTTCTAATTAATCAAATAACTATGTGATCATTGGGTTGGACTTACACACGCAGGGTGCCAAATCCCTCTCACTTATTAACTAGGGTTAGGATTGGCTTGGGATCCGCAAACCCTCCAACAGTATCCCCCACCAAAACTGGTGGCGGTCCTACGACACCTGCAATATGCAGTTATTGGGGACTTTTATTGGCTTTGCGCCGAATCTTAATTAAATGATACTGCACCTTCTCCATAAAATCAAGGTGTGTAGTATTGAAATCCAAATTATGCGGCAGGAAACAACGGTGGGCTCCGACAATCCACTTGGAACTTGTCCATGAGGTGAAGCGGGATTCCCAAGAGCCTCCCATCATAGCCGCACAAAAATACAGTCGAACAATCGACAGCTGATCTTTGATTTGCTCTGAGGCCATCGGCTTATTTGGATCGAATGCCAGGGTAGGAAGGCAATCGTCCCATTTGGTTGCCACTGATGTCAAAAAAGTTAGATCTTTTGCAAACATTGCCGATTGTCGCACCGTTGGATCCGGAGAGTGGACATACTCTCTCTGATATGCTTGTAAGGCCCGGTGGAAGTCCACTGAAATGTTCCAGTTGTAAGGTTGATGGATGATTGGCCAATTGGGCGTATGGATGGTGATTTTGTCCATAGCCAATCCCAACTCTTTCCATTTATGTCTTTGTGGCATTGGCACATAATAAGGATCTACCCGCAACTGTGATTCTCCATGCCGACTGCTCTCCCAGTGCAGGTATTTTGTCCAATTCTTTGCCGACCTCGATCTCGAAGGTCTTAAATTTGAGAACCCATCCCCCACGCGAGGACTCATGTGGATGTTGCTTTAAGAAGGTCTAGATCTAGTCCTCAACGCTGATGGGCCTTATGAATAAATGGCTTGTCCTTGATGAGGATGGACCCACTTGTACTGCCTGTATGATTGGCGGTTGATCTGCTAGATCTGGAGCTCCTCCCTGGTCCATGCTCGAATCAACCCTTGTATCCATTTGTACAGCTTCTTGGCGTGAAGGGGAGAATTGCGGCATGACTGGGACAAGGATTTGTGGTCCGGCTTCCAACACTTGAGTGGCGGCTTTTTCATAGGCGTTGATGGTCTCTTTTGCCTTTGCCAGCTCGGTTGAAGCTGCTCCTTTGAACCTATTGAAGCGGCCTTGGAATCCCTGAAGGGCCACTTTGTATGTTTCCATTTTCTTGAACAAATATGCAATCTTCGTCGGTGTGACCAGATGATCGGGTATTTGTGTTTGCAGATAGGCATCACGCTCAAGGGTGGTCGCATCCAATTCACCTTGAAGCCATGTGCGATCTTGTTCGGCCATCTGTAATTGCCCCTTCAGCAGCTGCACTTGTTGCTTGGCCTCTTGCACTGCCTTATCTACCTGATCCTGTGCGATTGTCAAGGCGTTTTGCAAGGAGCTGATGTAGGTTTCCAAGCGATCAGCTTGTTGCTGGGCCAATGTCTTTTCACTTTCGCCCTTTTCTTCATGTTGCTTGGCTATCTTCACCTCTCGATCCAGCTGGACAATTTTCTAGCTGATCAGAGTGTTTTCGGATCCTAGATCAGAGATCCTCTGCTCCATTTCCTTCTTCTTATCCAGCATAGACTGGATCACTTGCCCAAGACTGAAAACTAACCCTAGAGCATCACCAGAATCAACGGTCGTGGAGGTGGCAGCAACAGGAGACCCTGATGGTACTGTCCTTGGTAGGCATGGACTAGGTGCCAAGGTCTCTTCTTCTTCAAAAGTATCCTCTTCTTCAAACCCTTCAGGCACTGTGGCATCGAATTGCTTTGGTGACTTTACAGCTGTGTCGACTCGAAGTGTGGCTGGGCTACCCTGTGTGGGTGGTTGCTGACTGACATCTTCGACACCAACCGTAGATTCATGGATATGCCCAAATTCTCTTCCAAGGGATTGGAGTTCAAAGGGCACTGGGCTCTGGAGCATTTCAAAGATTTCGGTGGCCCCAAGGGGGTCGGAATCATCGAACATATCCATGAAGAACTGTGTGTTAGGTGAGGTTGCTTCGATGTGCAGGGGTGAGGCGGCCTAGGCAGATGTGATGGGAATGGTAGGCCCAATGGTCACAGTTTGTCCTTGTATGGGAGTAGAGGTGAGGGAAACATGAGAGGCGAGGGGAATGGGAAGTTCAGTGCGAACAACATCAAGAGGTGGAAGCGCAGCTAACGAGGTATGCCTAGTGCGACGTCGTGACGTGGAAGGCAAGTCAGGAATTACGATCTCGCTGCGTGGACGACGACAACTATGAGAATTTGAGGCCTGATGAGATGACTCAGCCGGTGCTTCTTCGTAAACCGAAAGCACAGAATCCAGGTGGAAGCCATGGATTCTGTTTTCTAAGTGAGAAGCGGCTAAGAGGGACAATAGAGAGCCAGCGGCGAACTGCTGCTTTGTATTGGCCTTAATAACTCGCTTGAGCTCACCAGAAACAGTCTTGAACCAGTTATATGGTTCAAGAGGAGCTTTGGCCAACTTAGTGTGAGACTCCACTATCTTGTGAAGGATTTGAGATGTGATGCGGTCTTTCCTGAGGTTGCCAACCATCTGGAAATGATTCAACAACTGGGCAGCGGTGTGGATGGAAGGCTCAGTGATGGCTTCTAGAAGGTAGCCATCATTAGTCCAGTGCAGATCATTGGTGGGTCAATGTATGGCTTGATGGCCTGTTTGGCATGCTTGTGATTGGGTGAGGCTTGCGTACCAGATGAGATTCCTATAGCTGCAAGTGCGGCCTCAGTGATGCGCACTTTGTGTGCGGCTCCTTGGAAGGTGATATAAAACTTGGATTTCTCTTCCTTCCACGTACTAAAGGCAAGAGTGATGAAATCCATATTGATGCATCCCGAAAAGGCTCTCTCATGAATACCTATTGTAGTAAGTAGAGGTTCCGCAAGGGTCATCCACTGAGTACCATGCTTGTGCTAGGAAGAATCATGATGTCCGTTGCAGATGGGACATCACGATGGATAGTATAGCGTGGAGACTGGGAAGTATTGGTAGAAGACATGATGATCAGAAAGGAATTATAAATGCGTGAAAGTGTATCAGAAGGCAATGCAAGAAATCTGGAAGGCTTTGGTCACAAGAAAAATTCGCAAGAGCTTTGCTAGCATAGGTGAGGAATGAATCAAATTCAACCAACTTATAGGTGAATTTGGTGGGTCCATTACACTGAATAGTAGTTGGGCTGATCAGTTCTAAACAAAAATTTGCAAGCATGTACAATACTGTAAAAATAGGCTATAGAAATCTTGGCGAAGGTTTCTAGGGATCTGAACCTATCAGGCGAACGTTTTCCAGAGCTGGCGAAGGATGAACCTTCGCCCAGGAGGGTCCTTCGCCCAGGTACTGTCATAAATATTTTTTTCCACAATCTGAACCTATTGACAACCTAATTTTGACATTTTAAAATCATCTAGCAGGTCGGCGAAGGTTCATAATGAGGTTATGATACTCGACAAAGATTCTCAAAATGAAATATCACTGAACATTCGCCTGACTCAAAAATTGATTTTTCTCTTGTCAAAACCTTCGCCCACTTCAATTCAAATAAATGAAGGGTGGATGTACAGTCTGAGAGCTCAGCGCAGGTTTCTAATACTGTATTGGCCAATTCTGTCCAAACAGTGGTTTTCTAAGTCATTTTTCATTAAAAAAAAAAAAATACTGTGCTTCCTTTTCCTTATGTTGATGACTTCTTGACTTTTGCTCATCAGTCTTTTTTTATTTTATTTTTTTTCTCTTTTTCTTGTTTTTTTTTTTTAACTGTCTTTTTCCAAAAAAAGTCAGCAAATTAAATACTGAGAACAAAAAATTGAAAACAAATAAAATAAAAATATATATTGAGATCAGACTTGCTGAACTGGCAGAGCAGGCTGCCAAAACTTGCGTAATCGGTTGTCATTGATTCGAGTATCAAATCGTTTTCCATCCAAGTGCTCAAGAATTACTTCGTCATAGTTCAGGATTTCCTTCATTTTATACGGGCCTTCACCAGTAAACTTCAACTTACCCTTAATTAGCTTGGTTTTGTACATCAATGCAAGATCTCCTGCTTCCAGATCTTTCTTGTGCAATCGACAATCGTGCCATGCCTTGCGGCGGGCTTTCTCTGCTGCTAAGGCATGAACTGCCATCAATCGGGTTTCACATAATTTGTGCACCGCTTCATGACGAAGTTGTAAAAACTGATCATCATTTAATCGTTCTATTGCTGCTATGCGTAAAGATGGGATTAAAAATTCAATTGGCATAACAACATCTTGACCATAAACCAATTGAAAAGGTGTTTGATTTGTACTATTTTTGTAAGCGGTTTTGAATGCCCATAATGTTGCATACAGTTTATGTTCCCAATCAGACCGACTTGCTTCAACTGTCTTTGTCATAATGGTGCAGAGAATCTTATTGGAAAATTCAGCTTGGCCATTCCCTCTGGGATAATAGGGAGTACTAAATCTGTGTATAACAAAAAAATCTTCCAATAAACAATTTATTGTTTGATTAACAAAGTGTGTACCCCGATCACTGACAATTTCAATCGGACATCCAAATCTGATTATAATATTTTCATATAGAAACTTGGCCGTAGATTTCACATCAGTCACTTTGACAACTTTGGCTTCAACCCACTTGGTCATATAATCAGCTGCGACAATAATGTATCGGGCCTGAGATCCTTGCACAACGGGATGAATAGGACCAACATATTCAAGTTCCCATTTTTCAAACGATGCTTGCGATAAAACCAGATGTAAGGGTTCATAATTCTGTCGAGTAGGTCGTCGTGCTCGCTGGCAGACATCACATGTCTGAATAAAATTTTCTGTGTCCTTATGAAGCATAGGCCACCAACAACCGAATTGCAAAAGTTTGCAAACAGTAATATCTATAGAGAAGTGTCCTCCACCCATGCCATCATGTGAAAACATGATTAAATCTGGTACTTCATGCGGTAAAACACATCTTCGTAAAATATTATCTGATCCACGACAATACAATTGTCTTGCAATTAATTGATAAGGTTGAGCCTTATGAATCAATTGTCTTTTCTGTACTTTTGTCAAAGAGTCATTCGGTTGTCCTAGCATTAGGTACTCAACAATATTTGCCGCCCACTCAGGTATTGCTTCAACATAGAACAACGTAGCATCTGGCAGTTCATCATCCACTTCAGTATTAACTGGTGCGGATTCAATTTGCGAAATGTGATCGGCTAGATAATGTTGCTTTCCCTTTCTGACCACAATTCGAAAGTCAAATTCAGTCAATAATAATAACCATCTTGCAATACGTCCAGTATTACATGTCTTATTTAACAAGTAAAGTAACGGTTGATGATCCGTATGAAATGCAAAGTGCATTTCCATGAGGTAGTGACGAAATTTCCGAACAGAAAAAATCATGGCTAGTGCTTCACGTTCTGTTGTTGAATAATTCTTCTTTGGATCTGTAAGTTGTCTGCTTGCAAATCGTATAGGATAATCCTTCTTATAGTCACCTGGCTGCATTAAAAATGATCCAATGGCGTATTTTGAGACATCCGTATGAACATGAAACTCTAATGTCCAATCTGGAGAACGCAGAATTGGTGCTGAAGATAATGCTTTTTTTTATTTTTCAAAGGCTTCTAACGCCTCTACTGTCCAAATAGGAACAGTAGTTAATTTGTATATAGGTCGTGCTAAATTCGCAAAGAAGACAATAAAAATTCAATAGTAGTTCGCATGACCCATAAACACATAAACTCCTCGAATTGTTGCTGGCAGTGGAAATTCCACAATAACTTTGATCTTAGAATAATCGGTGGTAATACCATGTCTTGATATCACATGTCCAAGCACCACTCCATGAGAAATCCATATCTGGCATTTTTCTGGATTTAGAGAAATCTGATATTTGCGGCATCTTTCAAAGACTTTCTCTAATCGATCCAGGTGGTCTGTATCTGTACTATGAACTCCCAAGTCGTCCAATAAATTTCAAGGAATTTCTGCAGATAATCTTTAAAGGTAAATTGCATTACTCTTTGGAATGAACTTGGTGCATTACAGAGTCCAAATGACATTACTTTGTAAGCATAGGTGTCCCATTTTGTTGCAAAAGCAATTTTGTGGCGATCGGCAGGTGCAATCTTAACCTGGTTGTAACCACTAAATCCATCCAGGAAACTATAAGCTTCCGTTCCAGCAAGGCGATCCAAAATGCTTTCAATAATAGGCAACGGAACGTGATCCTTCCGTGTCACTTTATTCAATGCTTTGAGATTCACACAGATTTGCAATTTTCCAACCACTAGCTTGATAGTCCAAGTTGTAGGATCAACTTTAACTGCACGTTCACGATTTTCAAAAGTGAGTTTGCCGGTACCCCAGTTATGAATTACTTGTGCAACTCGTAACCATGGACGTCCTAAGAGAACTCGGTAGACATTTGGTGCTTCTGGTAAGTCCATCACGATGAAAGTAATGACGAACTGTACTCCTACAATCCTGACAGGTATATCTTCCACCATTCCTCGTGGACGAACTGTCGTTTGATTAGCTAGTTTAATAGCAAAAGTAGCAGGCTTAATCTTTGTAAGGCCCCATTTTGTACATAGCTTTGTAGAAATCAGGTTAACTCCTGAACCGCCATCTATCACGACTGCTTCTTCAGAAAATTGTCTATATTGTATCGACAGAGTGATATTCTTTTGTTCACTTTCCCAAGCGGCTCCAACATGGAGTACATCGTTAGATTCTTCAAATCCAGCACAAAAAAGCGGCTCCTGATGGTCTTCTGATTCTTCTTGAGCTAACTTTTGCGTTAAGACTTCTTTTGTTTTTGGCACCAACTTTAGGAACTCTCCCAATGAGATATTGATCTTGCTAGACAAAATATTCATGAGTAATTCTGTATGCGGTGCTTCTTCAAAAAGCACACTTTGTCTTCTTCTCCATGTTTGATGAATCCCTCGGGTTGGCACATCTAAATTTTCTCTTCCAAGAATCCATTCAAGAAATTATTTGTCACATCAAGTTGAAAGAACTCCCATTTGAAAGAAGTAGCAAGACATATGATCAATCTAATGGTTACAAGCTTTGCAACAAGAGCAAAGGTTTCATCATAATCTATTTCTTTGACTTGCAAAAATCCTTTTGCTACAAGTCTAGCCTTATACTTATGAATGGAACTATGAAAGATTTCAACTAGTTTAGTCATGATTGGTCATAGTTTGATAAATTGTCGAATACACAATTGAGGCCAATTTTCATATTAGACGTAGAGTTTGACTTTTCCAAAGCTATATTAGTCTAAAAGCATATGAATAAACACTTTTGGAAAGTGTGGGAAACTATAGAACATGAGTTTTGACGAGATTCAGTTTGAGTAGTAGAGACATTGAATCTATTCACGAAAATAGTAGGGTTTTTATTATGGAGGGAAACCAAACTTTAAATTTAGGTTTGGACCTATTATAAAAGGATGTAACTCATGGGGAGAGAACATATTCTCTCTCTCTCTCTTATCTCATTCATGCTTATACATGGTTCTCTTTGGGTTCTACTATCCATTGGTGCACTATATTGGTGATATCTTGCAATCTTGTGTGTAGAATGCTTATCTTATGCTACTTTCGGATCCACAAGTGTGAAATATAGTAGGGTACTATTTTTGTACAACAACTTCATATCATATTTTATGTTTATATCTGATCAATTTCTTAGTCAGTTTTCATCTTTTTCTTTAAGTAGATATTGATTTTTCCACATTGGCAAGATGGATAGAGTTGATCTATTTCTAACCAAAGATCGGGTTATGGAATTGGATCTTAAATGATTTGAAATTCTTCACATGATATCAAAGCTTGTGTTGCAGGTTGTGAAAGGATCAAGCACATCTATCAAGGATTTGGTGAAGGTATTGTGAAAGTACTGTACTTTAGGACCATAAATGGATCTACAAAAGATCCACAAGAGTGATTGGATGCTCGCTTAACAATCTATCAAAAAACTAGACACAAAAAAGTTGATCTAGATTGGCAATTTGACAAACAACAAGCATTAACAATCAAAAGCATTGATAAACATTGAAATCCGAGCCCACACATGTGTACTACAGGCTGTAGTACGGCCTTCAACCTGAGAAACAAGTAGAAATTGATTTGGTTTCATTTGGATCACAAAAACTCAATGTACATAGTGAACTAGCTTGAGATTGCCAATGAGCTCCAAAAATTTTCTATCTTCTCACTATGGAGAGAGAGAATACATACCAAATTCGACTTCCTTCTTGAAGTTAGGTGGATTTCCAGCATGTAATAAGGAAGTTAACTCACTCTCCTTGACCTAAAATGAAACCCTAGTCTATTTCCTAGAGTTATGCTTGGTAGGTAGCTAGTTGGTCAAATTTTCACCTTAAACTTAGGTGTAGGTCCTATAAAGTAGGGATGACCACCAAATAGACATGACCAACTCTCTGGACTTGACCTAACCTATATTAGGATGGGTTTCCCATGTGGCATCATGGCCTCACATGTGCGGGACCCACTTGTGTACACAATTTACACTATTCTACATGGTTTTTGATCAAGCTAGATTTGCCAATTTTTGGCAATTCTTCACACTCCTCCTCAAATTTAGCTTGATCTATTTACAACTCTCTTGATAGATCAATGAAAGCTTTTAGAAGTTTCTAAAAAATCCAGCTACAAAGAAGGAACTTTTGAGACTCCAATAGAGAATGATGTCCATGAAGGATCTTTCACCACCTCTTAGAGGATCCCTTACAAGATGTTCCATAAATGTGTCTATATACATGTAGCACACTTCAAAACTAAACATCATGCCAAGCCATGGATTCCAAGGCATTTTGTGCACTTGAAGATACATCAATGAAAATATTAAGTGCATAAATAATGTTGCCAAAGACAACTTGTCTTGCTTGATCCATATGATTGAGCCTAGATGGCTCCATCTTGATACTCAAGATCCTTCTTGGAGTCCTCGGGTCTTGAGCTTGATCCTCCACTTGACTTGACTCCAAAACATCAATGAATTGAATAATGTGTTGATCCAAAGATGCTTCTTCAAGTTTACAAATCTTCCACTCTTGAAAGATCACATTTCCACCATTGACAAATTCTTTGGTTGAAAACAAGTAGATTCTACCTTAACCAATGCTTCTAGGTAGGGAGGAAGGGGAGACTCAGTCAATGAATTTAAAACATTCTTGGATAAGTCAACAATACGTAAATTAGGTTGTTCATTTTCAAATCTTGTCAAAATGCGTCCAAGTCATGTTCTAGATGGGATAGAAAGAAGAGGAGATGCTAATATTTTGATGCAAACTGGGGAGGAGATGTAGACAATCATAAGTCCACATTTGGATTTACATTCTTCTTGAACGATGGTCCTATCTCATGGAACAGTCGTAAGCAAACCTCTATCGCACTTTCTTCTACAAAAGCAGAATACATTGCTGCTTCTCAATCTATTAAGGAAGCATTTTGGTTGAGAAATTTATTGTCAAACATTAATCTGTATCAGTACAGCCCTACAATTTTATTTTGTGATAATCAGACTGTGTTTTGTGACAAGCAAAAAAGATGACACTGCCTTACAAAATGCCAAAGGTGCCCTAGGAGGGTGTAAATCAAATCCTAAGGCATTTTGTCAGAGTGACGTATTTTTCTGCATCTTCACCAACATTCACTTCAGCAAAGGCTGACGTCACGTCCTTTTCATGCTCACCCCATGCAACTACGCTAATATACTTGACAACGACTGCAGCCACCCACGATCTCCTACAGACAGCACATCCACTTTGTACTTTTTTCATCTGCACACCTATAACATTGTGTACATATATTGAATACCACTTGCATATTCAGTTGATTAAGAGATCGAAGATCAAGTGTGTAAAATATAGCATCAGAAGCTTATCAGAGATAGACGAAGTAGATGCCTTGTGCATTGATTTTTTATTATCAGTAATAGATTCATTCCTTTACAAATTGAATTCGCTTTGTAGAGCACGCGGTTTCGTTCGCTATTGTCTTGTACTCTACCGCATTATTGACATGTATATTTTGCTATACTTAATCTGATAACAGCTCTTTTGTTCTGTGTTCATATTTTGCGTCGATATTGCTATGTTTTTCTTCATTATGTCTGAATTTCTTGTTGCTCAATCTGGTAATCAGTTTTTAGCGAGTGATTATTAGTCAGTTGTTGATGACTAATATTTAGTCTTGCCTTTCACGAATCGTTCGTGATTGATTATCAGTTGAGTTCATTCTAGCACTTCGTGAATCGTTCACAATAAATAATTTGTCTAGCTACTCGCAACAAATTATTCTTTTGGTGTTTTATTAATGTTTGGCTACGTAATCCGAACGATTGTGATTTCTATCACTAATGATCTGTTTGTTTCTTATAGGCATAGTCATGCTTAAAGAAAGAGTAATATAGCTCAATCCGCTGCGCACGAACGCTTTCTATTCGAGTTCGTTTCTTGTTCGAGTTTCGAGTTCGCTTTTTTTTCGTGTTTATTTTCTTTTTGAGCTATTTTCGTTTCACATGCACGACACACACCCTCTTTCTCCAACACTTCTCACTGCACCCTGGTTTCACACAAAAGTCTTTGATGCTTATGGTCATAACAAAACATAATGGATGGTAAGAATGCATGCAAGCACACATGAATGATCCGAGAAGAAAACTGGAGTCCAAAGACTTGCCGCATGCAATGCGAAACCCAAGGGTGTGGATATAGTCTGCCCCACCCACCATGTGAGTCTCGAAAACAAAGTGAATTTGTGCCCCTGGCTGATTCTCTCTTGCATGAAGTTCACAAAATCAGTGTGCCCTTGAGCATCTTTCCAATCTGACTCCAGCTTTTCTATTTCCTCTGCAATGAAAATCCAAAATAGAATTATTACAAAATAGCACCAAACAATGAACAATAGCCAACACTGAATATACTATACATTAGCTTCAAAACTATCAAGCATTTACAAAAAACTATCAAACAAAGCATAAAAGTGCCAAACACTACTAAAAAATGAAGCCAGAAGTACCAAAAGTACAAAACAGAATCTTAAAACTACCAAACCAAGCATAGAAAATGCCAAACAGTATTAAAAAGTGAATCCAAAAGTACCAGGAAGTACAAAAAAAAATCTTAAAAATTCCAAATAGACCAAAAAAAATTAAAACCAATAGTAAATTTTTTGTCAAAACTACCAAACTGCAAAATATCAATTGTTAGAAAGGTTACATTAGTACCAAACTGTAGAATTACCAATTGTACCATTAGTTAGTAAAGTGCCAATAGTTTTGATTCAAAATAATACCTCAATCTCAAATGTTTCGAATTAACGAACTTGTGAAAAGTGCAAAACCACCAAAATTATTAAACAACACGTAGAAACTACCAAGTAATAGCGAAAAAGTTCAAAACAGACTAGAAGTTCAAATCCATTGTCAAAATTGTCAAAGGTTCAGATAGTATTAACTGCAAAAATTCCAGCATTACAAAAAGTACCAGTAGTACCAAACCTAAAAAATTCCAGTATTACCAACCGGTAGTACCAAATCGCAAAAGTACCATTGCTTACAAGACAAACTCTCTCTCCTAACAATCAATTTGTCTAGAGTGACAGATAACATATCCAAATGAAATGATAAGGAAACTTCACCCATCTCACCAGCAAAATCTAGTCTCTTTCAACCCTTGTTTCTTTTAATCTCATCATCACCCTCTTCAATCCCAATTTCATCCATACCTGCATCAGGCAAAGCGCCCTCCATACTAATAGCTTCAATAGGAACTGTCTCCACCACCAAAGGCTCAACAACTACAGTGCCACTGGATGTAGCAGGCACGTGAAAATCCTGCACATGACAACGAATGCCATTATAAGTATAGATTATTTTGTATACGCAAAAGTATCAAAATCTCTTTAGTAATGAATTGAAGATACAATACTCACTACAATCAAATGTGTTTTTTGCATTCAAACCATATCTAAAACGGAACTCTCAACTAAGCCAGATGTGCTTGTTGCATGTGATCCCTCAGCCATCATTGATGCTTTTTTTGTCTATCTTGTGCACACCATACTACAACATATTTTCACAATAAACAACATTCTCAATAAAAAAAAATGTTTAGTGCATGATGACCATCAACAAAATTAGTTCAAAATGTTAAGCTAAAAATAAACTGATTGTCAGAGATAAACTGATCTTCTTGTATACATATTACTTTTCATATAAAATATTTGGATTGCAAATGCATGGGGATTCATATCAGTAACATTGAAAATAATCCCATGCTCAACCTGCAGTAGTATGATGAGAAGCAAAAAGCATAATTTGCAGTGTGATGAGAAGCAAAAAGCCATGCATGGTAATTGTCTCATCCACAATGCAAATGTCTAATAGCAAGTTATAAATGAAATATTGCAGACAACCATTATGTAAAGCATGGAAAATTGATGACTAGTATACACTTGTCTCAAACTAGGATAACTGTTTGGACATCAATCAACCAGTGTAAAGAGAAAATTTTGTTGATTTTCTTGTAAAGATAATTGTTTGTCAATCAGTTTTCTACAAACAAATTTTTTTTGCAGCAGGTCGCGAGACCTCTGCTGCAAAGTTGATAGTTGGAGTGATGCCTGCTCTCAATGCATATAACAATGAGTCACACATGAGAATCAACCGAAAAGAGATCCTAATAAAGCTTCCTTGGCAATGGTATGGTTGCAGTCACAAAACACTACTGAACAAATTCAACAAGGACTTTCACCTTCCTAATGTATTATTTTTCTTTATAACTGATTGGGAATAATACTCTATTTTCTGATAGAGCTTTCAAATGCAAATACTATTAAGGCAAGGCCACTACAGACATCATACCAGCAGATATGACAAAGATGGGCCCATTGCCCGTTCTACAGATATCAAGATACATGATCACAATTGATGTGAGCTATGGTGGAGAGCAACTGGCTATATATGTAACACTTGCAAACCAGAAGTTAGGTGCAGTTGTCTAGTGGTATGGCACTTGTTCGCATCAACTTTCTTGGCACTTGAGAACTTCAATATGCTTTAGAACATTAAAATCTTTCCAAGGACCTGCCAGCATCAGTGACAAGATGCATGAGTGCTGGATCGTCTGCACTAATGTGCGTTGACGTTATCGTGTAGGGATAGGAGAACAAATTTCTATCAAAACCTTATCAAAGTTTAAAACTTCTTCTAGTGGGCTGTTTCCCAGATTTATAGACTGGTCATTGTCAAAAAAAATTTGCAGCAGGTACTTGGCTATCGAGTACCCCTGCTGCACCTGCTGCAAAAAAATTTGTAGCCTTCCTTGCATTCCTTTCTCACTCTGCACTCCAACTGGTTATTGTGGTGAATGAGGGCTTGAGGACGACTTCCCCTTCTCTCTCTCAATGGCATTGGCTTGCTCTCTCTTTGGAGTTTAGGGTTTGCTCCTACTCTCTCAAGCTCTTGCTTCACCTTCTCACATTGTGGTCTAAAATCCTAAACCCTATTCCCGGATTGGCATCTATCTCTTTAGGTGCTCATTAAAAGTCATTTATTAAACCTTCCATGTTCAATAACGAGCCTTGCACATATGGATTAGATACTACTAGGTTTGTGAGCCGAAATATCATTACAGGTCGTCATTGGTTTAATGAAGTTGACATAAACAAATTGCAGCCATTAATTACAGTTACGGCTAATAAATTGTAAATTAAGTTACATGCATAATAGATTAGGTGCTCTATTATTTCTCGTGTAGTTTGACCATCTGCCTTTGGTCCTTGAAGAAAACCAAAATTCCACAACTAAAATTGGAATATTGTTAATAAAGGAATTGTTAAATTATAAGACGATCATATGTTTCATTGGCTTCATAGTAGCCTAGTGTAGAAGTATATTGTGGCTTGTTTGATAGGAGAATTGTTTTCTTGTTTGATAGGAGAATTTCATGAAATCAATCAATATAAGAAAGATGTCTGCCTCTCCAATGGATTGCACGGAGTCCATTTTTGGAGATGAAGATAGTGTAGTGGAGATTAGAAGAAGTGATTTTGTTTCAAAAAGTATCATATCTAATCAATGGAGCATTTCAAATGTTCTGCAAACACTTCCATTTGCAAGATTGGGCACAGTCAAGTGATCAGCTCAAGAATATGGAAAACCAAATAGGAAAAACTGTTGGTTTAGAGAACCTTATGTTGCAATAACTAAACCTATGATTAAGTTCTTTATTTGAGTGGATTGGTTGTTTTGATTGATACAGGTTGAAAAGATGGATTGTTACGGCTAGAAAGGAGCTGCAGCTAGTGGATTTGTCACAAGATATTACTTCACTTATCTATTTAAAGGAACATTCTAAATACAATTTCTTTCAAGGATCCATGTTTCTTGGACAACTTCATGACAAAAATGACAGATGTTATGTGTTCAAGATGTCAACTATGGGCCTTGTTTCTGGGGTAGATCTTGTGAGAAGAATGCAACTAGGAGGAGATTTGACAAAAGCTTGGTGTTGTTTCGATCATGTGTATCGTGTACGAGACTAGGGGACCATGGCATGCCATGTATATGATACAAGGTAATATTGTAAAGTCTCCTAAGTCACTTTTTTTTTTGTATATTTGATGTCTAAAAGGAAGTTGCAATTTTTTGGGAAATGAAACTACAAGACGTTCAGGCACAAGTACTCTTTTGGGAATTGATGAACCACGTGATGGCTAGACATTGGGATAAGCCAATATAGTTTAGAGGATTTATGACAGATGAAGCATAGGCAAATTGGCTGGCAGTATGCATTATCTATGGAAGAAGATCCAAAAGTCCCCCTGGTTGGAAAAGAATCTTGTCTCTTTCATTTCATGGATAGTGTAAGAAAAAACACTAAGAAATATATCAAGATTGATTATAGAGATGAACATATTGGACTGTGTCTTCAGTGGAGGAATGTAGTTATCAGATCAGATGCGGATGTCTTCAACAAAATATCTGTTTGGTGGGAAATTGGACACACATATGAAAATAGTTACAAGGAGTTGGAGAGTTGGCTTGCATGGTGGAGAAATAGGATCTTTCGATGGAAAAAGTTCATTTGTGAGGTACATCTTCAACATATTGTGGTTATGATCATTGAACACACAAGATAATAGCTAATCTCTTTTTGTTGTTTGCATGTATGTTAGATGATGAATGATGTGGATGAGGCTTTGATACCCACAACAAATTTGGTGGAGGTTGTACAATATTAGTCTTTGGCAAATAATGGACAATCAAGGCACAAAAGTACCCCTATACGAGGCATCGGTGGGTGATATGGCAAATGCCATAGTTTAGGGTTCAAGAGAAAAATATTTTCGGGTTGGGATGTTCATAGGCAAAGGTCTAAATCTACAAGATTTGCTTGCTCGAGTGTGTGCAGGTCGTCGTGCTTCATTTGTTGGTGCCTCATTTTCAGAATCTGTTAACAGCTTCGTGGAGACAAGAGACCTTACTTCTGAAGACGCCAATGTAAAAAACATGCAAACATTGAGAAGAAAATGTCCAATGCAATAAAGGAACAATGAAAAAGATATTGTATCTCGTCGCCCAGATATGGAATATATATCAAGGCATCATAGAAAGAGTTATCAAGGACATCATGGAAATAGTTGTCCTCCTAATTTTTTTGCAAGTCTAGTTCCGCATCCTGTGGTGTCAAGATTTCATTCAGACAACATTTTGCAAAAACATGAGATCGAGAGAGTTATAAATAGTAGCTAGTGGGTTGTTTGAGCCCAAAAAAGCAAATAAGGTGTCAAGGAATGAAAGCAGAGGGTAGAGGACGTTGCAACAAGTTAATCACAACATCTATAGGCCCTACTTTTTATGGAAGATGAAAATACAATTGTGATGAGTGCAATAAGGACATGTGGTTTTGTGAAAACGATGTGCGATGCACCTGGAGTTTAAATAAAAATATTTGTGATGCTCTAGCTAGAGTAAAAAATTGTTGGATGGTGCAGAAAGGCAGTTCGTTAACACAGAATGAACTTGATATATTAACTATGGGTGGATATCTAGTGGCGAAAGGAAAATGAAAGAATCAGAGGGATCTACAAATCCTGGTATTGGCGCTACTATTGGAACTGCTAATATACCCAATTTTAATCCTTAGGTATCAAACCAAGACATGGATCCTAAAAACCCAATGTCGCATACATGTAAAAAAATGAGACAGAGATCAGGTTCTTTGAAGAGACAAAGGACAGAGTAGCAAGAGCATTGCTTTTGGATGTCGATGTTCGAAAAATAACAAGGACACCACAATAGAAAAAAGAATTGTTTGTCATTGAAAGCTTTGATAGCAACAAATCATGTACAAAATATAATGTTGTGATTTTTGCCGAGCCATCATGCACGTGCATGGATTTCCAAAAGTCCATTGCCAATAAAAATATATATTCCATGTAAACATATGTACTCCATTCATTTGCATGTGAAGGGATTGGATGTGATTGAGAACATGTCCATTCATCAACCCATTATGGATGACCAAGAGTTGTTTCATGTATTGTCGAAGACATGATTGATAGCAACATTTTAGAAGATAGATAGTTACATAGATTCCTAGGATTGTGGTTTTTGCACGTATTGGATTTACGTCTCGAACAAATCTTATGTTCATTTTGGAATTGCTCGAAGGGGTGCCTTTCTAATAGTTTCATGATGCAACAAATTTCGGGATGTAACTCATTACGTTTTACAGTACGATTTCGAGATGTATTTTTGTCCTTTTTGTTATTGCTTTCGAATGATGATGTAGTTAACATGTGATGCACTATTGATGTTTTGGACCCTTAGAGCTTACCCGATAAGTTCTGGTAAATAGAAAATGTCTTCTGAAAGGCTACAAATAGTTGGAAAATTTTTAATATATATCAAACATGTACAATGATGTATTGATATTTGAAAAAAAATTGTGCATCTTGAAACTTGCATCATCAATACTGTCAAATACAACATTGATGTTTTTCCGTGTACCTTGGTATGTAGGGAATATTCCATGTATATTTGATTTCTTTTTAGAAAAAATGGTAATAGCCACAATTCGTATTGTTTGCAATTACAAACTCGCAAAACTCTACTCGGAAAATGTCAATCCACCCATTTCTTCTAGACTCATTAATCTCAACTCTTTAAGGCTACAAACTTGTTATAAAGGATATCTTATCTTATGTGTATTTGTAACTTTAAGAATTTTTGCCATTAACAAAATGTTTTTCAAAATAATATCAAGTAAAATCATAAAAAATGCACATAGATATGATTGTTTTTTTCAAACTACTTAAAGCATGTCCTGAAATATTTCCTTATAATGCCAGACTCCGATGACAAGCATTTAATGTCTAGAATGGAGTCGAAATTTGATGGTCATATCTGGACCGAGTATGTCACTTTCCAACATTGCAAGTTTTCTAGGTACTGTCACATTCACAATGTGCAGACCAGTTAATCTACCATAATGCTCCGTGTCCCTACAAACAAAAATATTGTTGGAGGGTTTGTGGATACCGAGGCAACCTTAATTAAATTATTCATTTATTAGTAGTTAATAAGTGAGAGAGATTTGGCACCCTGTGTCTGTAAGTCCAACCCAATGATCACATTTTTATTTGACCAAATAGATAGCAATAAAGAGACTTTTAGGCTATTTACACAAGTAAATAAGTTTAGAGGCCTAAAAGTCAAGTTAGTGATTGGAGGGTCCTTTCCCACCAAATACTTGAATTTGAAAGTCAAGGGAGGTAGGAAATTAGGGCTACCTCTCAACTATAAAAGGAGGCCATTTCCTTGGTACTGTAGATCAATCTTGCTAATCTAAAGCAATTTTTCCAATTGGGTCTCTCTCTCTCTCTCTCTCTCTCTCTCTCTCTCTCTCTCTCTCTCTCTCTCTCTCTCTCTCTCTCTCTCTCTCTCTCTCTCTCTCTCTCTCTCTCTCTCTCTCTCTCTCTCTCTCTCTCTCTCTCTCTCTCTCTCTCTCTCTCTCTCTCCGTCATCTCTCTTGGTGTTTCTCTCTTCTCTCTCACAGGTTCACTCTCCATACTTCTTGCTAATAGTTTGAAGGTGAGGTCATGCTCCCTTGGGAACGCAACTACTACAAGTCGTGACAGGCGAGAGCCCTACAAATATGGTCAAAAAAACCAAAGACAATGGAGTAGAAAATTGCCAAGCTTTACATCATTTCTTTTCAGTGTGCAGGGCATGCAAGGCAGTTGTTCTAGTTTTACATAGATTCATAAGTAAATCTAAAAGTCATTTTGTAGACTTAATATTGTCAAACCATTCTTTTGTGGCCAGTTGGAGACTGGAGACAACAATTTCGGTAGGCACAACTACCTCGAGACCATAAATGAGTTGGAACGGGGTGTGACCGGTGGCAAGCTTATAAATGGGGGTAGTAAAATGTACTCTAGTGATTGATCACAAGAAAGTCAAATAGGAGTACTTGTATTATTTCATTTAGAAAGTTAGTGCCACGATCACTCACAAGCTCTAAATGACATCAAAAGCACATAATTACATTTCATAGAGAAACTTAGCTTCGGATGGCTACATTAGCTACTCTAATGGCCCATTTAGTAAAATAATTTGTTGTCACTATGATGTAATGGGCTTGAATTCCTCTAGCAGAGCTCATTAAGATTATATGTTTTGTTGTACTTTTCTATTATACCAAAGTCCAAAAGCAAGTCATTTGTACACACTTTGAGCATGTTATTTTTGTCCAAATTTGTGTCTTCACTTGAAATAGCTTAGAATGGCATTATGAAGGGCTATAATGTGTAGCAATGAGTATAATAGCATGTAGGAAGAGGCAACACTGATTTCGGGCTCAAACCCTAGGTCCTCTAGGTGAATTTTGACAAAATATTGCAAGTCCAGTGTTTAATGTTAAAATTGGCAAAAGGTAACTTGATCAAATCTTGTAATACCATAATGACTTGTACCTATCATCGTTAGACATGTGTCGAACCTTTTTCCACATGTGAAATCTATGCCCAAGTCATTTAGATAGATCATATAGGTTGTACATCTCATTTGATCTGGAAACTAGTGGTTAAATTGGCCAAAAACTAGTTTAATAGTACCATGCCACTTGGCACCATTCTAGTGGTAGAAAATACTATATCACATGGGCAGGAGTGGTCTCCCACGTGTGAAATGTCAAGCATAGAGTTCAGATCAATTGTATATATATTTCATTTGAGTCAAATGTCAAATCTCCTAAATTGTAGGAGTTATCTCCTAGATTGTATGAATCTAGAAGGTCAACACTAGCCACCAATGATGATGTGGCAAATTAGTGAAATCTTAGCCAAAGTTGATGGATAAGCACTATGAAATGTCTCACACGTGCTGGATATAGCTTAGAGAGAGACTATGAAGATTTTGTATATCATCCATGTGAGATCCATTTGGAGGTCAATGATGAGAAACATTGATTTGGGAGCAATCTTGGTGATTTCAACTCTCTATGCATGTTCTTTTTGAATGTATGCTTAGGATCTGTTAAGTAAACATATGTTATTTAGCAGGCCATATAGTGGTTGTAATTCACACGTGTGAAGCCTTTGGATCATTATTTTTTGTTGTTCTTCATTAGAGGAGTTCGAAATCCAAAAAAGACCCTTTGTAAAGATTTCTTTTATATTTTTTCTTACACATGGACCAATCAAAACACTCAAATTTGAAATCTACGTAATGTAACTTTTTGAGTCCACATTTTGATTCCACACTAAAAATGGCATAACCTCTTAGTGGTAAGTCCGAATTTAGCCGAGTTTGGTGCATGGAAAAGCGCTCAACAAGGGCTTTCCAATGATATGTTACATGATACACTTTTGAGCTACAATTAAAAAGTTTTGGAAAGTCAAAACTATTAGTGTTATAATATTTTAATAATATAAACTACATCTTGCAAATTCTTAAAGGGTCTTTTTTGGAGCTCAAAACTCCTCTAATGGCTTGGATCTATAGAAATTGTCAAGTAGAAGCTAGATGTGATGCTAGTTTTGATATAGATCAAAATTCCAAGTTTCCAATCTCTCTTATTGATCTTTTGTAGATCAAATGGAGTCCATTACTTTGAAATTTCACATGGTATCAGAGCCAAGTCTAAGAGCTTTGATAATGATCCAAAACTCTTTATTTTGCACAAAGAATTGGTGCTAAAATTAATTTGAAGGAGGGCGACTCTAACCAATAGTTTACTTGAAGATTTGAAGTTCAAATGAGTGTGTAAAGTTCAGGTTTACTTCCCACACGTGTGAGAGGCTGCTGGAATTGTACTTTCACCATATCTATGTGATTTTTCCATATTTGTGCTTCAAACAAAATTGTGAGAGTGAAACTAGTGATTTGCTTTGTAAAAATCCAATCATCTCATTGTAGAATTGATGTGAAATGGTGTTAGATCTTTGATCAACCTCTAAATAATTGAGAGTGAGCTTTGAGGCTGATGTTTTTAGTTTTAGAAAGAGACTAAGACCATTCTTAACACCATAGGGAGGCATAGGCACTTCCAAGAGTCAAATCAAAATTTTCCAAGAGGATAGTGTGTGTAGAATATTATTTCCCAAGTCTTTTTGAGTTTAAGATAATTATAGATCTTACTTCTTGAGTTTTGTGAGATTCAAGCGAGTAGCTTTGTGGCTAAATTTTGAGAAAGAGAGAAGGGAGAACCTTTAAATAGTACATTTGTTGTACTTGTTACTAGTAAAATGGGTTCAACTGGAGACTATCTTCTTGAAGCTAGTGAAAAGTTCAGTTCAAGTAACTACTCAATTTGGAAAGTAAGAATGGAGTCATTTCTAGTGCTCCAAGATTTGTATCATCTTGTTCTTGGTGAAGAGGAAGAGCCTCAAGGAGGACCAGATCTAGTGAAGTACAAGAAGAGATCTAGGCTAGCATTGCATTGTCTTAAAATGAATGTTAGTAATGAACTTCTTAAAGAAGTTGCATCTTGTACCTCAACCAAGGAGGCTTGGGACTCCTTGAGAGGGATTTATGAATCCAAGAACACCTCTAGAGTGCTTATGCTTAGAAATAAGGTTCTACAAAGCATTAGAGGTAGTGAAGAGAGTGCCCAAGAATATGTCTTGAGGATAAAATCTCTCAATAAAGAACTTTCCATCATAAGTGAGAAAATACAAGATGATGAGCTTGTGCAAATAATGTAAACCTTGTAGGCTTTACTCACCTCACTATATCCAACAAATATACCTTTTCTTGAAGACGGATCCTCCTTGGTCCTATCATCAGGAGTTATGTTGACATAGCATGTGCATCCAAAATTTCTAAGAGACTTGACACTCGACCTCCTCTTGAATAACATCTCGAAAGGTGTCCTTCCATCCTATCTTGATTGCAAGGGAAAAGACAAGGGAAGTTGTTCAAATTAGATGCTTGTGTTATTGCTAACCAAGTTGGATTTGTGGCAAGTGAGCAAATACCTATTCAAGAGGTTGGCATAGAAGGATGGGGCACCTCAACTCAAGCCATTGGAGGTAATGGCTAAGAAGCAAGTTGTGATTGGTCTTCTTAAATCCTTAAGTAGCATCAATCATGTTCTTGTGCTTTGTCAAAGTCACATAGACTACCTTATGCTAGATCTACAAAGCCTTTTCAAGTTGTACATTCGGATATTCATGGAATTCCTACAATCAGCAATAGTGGAGCTAAGATGTATTGTTGGATCTATTTGCTAAAGAGCAAAGATGAACCGTATAATGTCTTTATTAAGTTCATGAATGCAAGGGAGGACCAATTTCCACAAGGATCAAGTGCTTAAGGAGCGACAATGGTGGAGAGTACATATCTACCAAGTTTAAGGATTTTTGTGATGAGCATGGGATCAAGATGGAGTATACGACACCAAGGACCAGCTAACTCATCATTCAAAGCCTTCACTCTCAAAACAAAAATATTTGGACTCTCTTCATTCTTTTGAAAAATTTAAAAGATTTGCCTTCTTAAAGTCAACACTCTAGAAGTAGACTTGGATTCATAAAGCTCCTTCAATGAATCCCAAGCATCCTTTGATGAAGTACTCTTACCAAGTTCCTTGAGAAGTTCATTGGTAACATTCATCTTGATCATGTGTAGAGCTCTTTTGGCCCTCTTGTCATACGTCAATTGTTCTTGTTGTGTTGCTGGCCTCTCCTCCAAACCTACAAAAGTATCCAAAACATCATTCAAATCAAGAAGTGATTCCATCCTCACTTTTCACAATGAATAGTTGCTTGAGGTAAACCTATCATTGCCTTCCAACATGTATCCGCTTGATGTAGCCATGTTGAAATGACCTAATCCTTCTCTTTCAACCTTTTCCAATGCACAAAGCATTCTTTTGAAATACAACAAATGTTTCCAAGAAGAAATCACAAAGATATGGAACCTCTCAATTCTCTTCTAGCACTTGTATCTAGCAAATCAACACATAGAATGTAGAAATCTTGATCAACCTATGATATATCCTCAATATAATGATTCTTGCCACTTCCTAAGATTCAAACACACTCAAAATGAAGTTCAGTAACCTCACAATCTAGAGATCCAATCAAAATTAGGGTTTTGACAAAATCACAAAAAATTGATTATCAATTGCCTAACATGAGTTTTGATCTACAAAAGATCCAATCTACATATGCAAGAAACTCGATTTTTGGTTAGAAATCAATCTAGCATGCTCTAGTATTGATACCTGTGAAGAATTGCCAAAAATTGGCAAATCTAGCTTGATCAAAAACCATGTAGAATAGTGTAAATTGTGTACACAAGTGGGTCCCGCACATGTGAGGCCATGATGCCACATGGGAAACCCATACTAATGTAGGTTAGGTCAATCCCTACTTTATAGGACCTACACCTAAGTTTAACGTGAAAATTTGACCAACTAGCTACCTACCAAGCATAACTCTAGGAAATAGACTAGGATTTCATTTTAGGTCAAGGAGAGTGAGTTAATTTCCTTATTACATGCTGGAAATCCACCTAACTTCAAGAAGGAAGTCGAATTTGGTATGTATTCCCTCTCTCCATAGTGAGAAGATAGAAAATTTTTGGAGCTCATTGGCAATCTCAAGCTAGTTCACTATGTACATTGAGTTTTTGTGATCCAAATGAAACCAAATCAATTTCTACTTGTTTCTCAGGTTGAAGGCCGTACTACAGCCTGTGGGGATTTCATGTTTATCAATGCTTTTGATTGTTAATGCTTGTTGTTTGTCAAATTGCCAATCTAGATCAACTTTTTTGTGTCTAGTTTTTTGATAGATTGTTAAGCAAGCATCCAATCACTCTTGTAGATCTTTTGTAGATCCATTTATGGTCCTAAAGTACAGTACTATCACATGGTATCAGAGCCAAGTACAAGAGCATAAGCCATTGATCTAATGCAAATCCATTTTTAGCAAGTTTTGGTGCTAAAAACTAGTATTGAGAGGGCAAGCTAGAATCTTGATTTTGGTGAGGAGATTTGATCCCAAACTTGGTAGGGGTCCAAATCTGCACTGTCCACATGTGTGGGCACCTCTGAACATGCATTTAATGCATGGTATTCATTTGATTCAAAAAAATTCAATTTGTGAGCTATTGGTGTAATTTTTGGTGGAGATCCTAGGATAATCTACCAAGATCATTTGCCATTGGTTAGATTTGAATTTGTTTCATGGAATCTAATTAATCTAGGCTGAGTTCAGGTCCTATTAAGGTTAAAAACAGATCTTGAAAGTACACCAAGAAGGAAGAAAGAGATTAAGTCATTTTTTTTGTCCAAAAATAGCCAAATTTGGCAAGATTTGATTGTAAGTAGATTTCACATCATCTTATCTTCATTCCAACTTTGTGAGGGAGTGCTTGAACTGAGATTATAAGTCCATTTGTTGGACTAGAAATCTAATTTTAGTTAAAAACTACAAGAGAGAGACCTTAGTGAGTTTTTAGAGACAATCAAATCCATTTCTTGGCAAGATTTGTTTGAAAGTAGTTTTCACTTCATCTTATCTTCATTCCAGCTTTGTGAGGGAGTGATAGAACTGTGATTATAAGTCCATTTGTTGGATTAGAAATCAAATTTGAGTGAAACACTGCAAGTGTGAGACCTTTGTGAGTTTCAAGTCAATCAGATCTATTTCTTGTTTGTAGAAGTCACTAGTAAGATGGGATCTGCTGGAGCATACCTTGTAGAAGCTAGTGAGAGGTTGAATTCTACAAATTATGCTATTTGGAAGGTTAGAATGGAGTCACTCTTGGTGCTCCAAGACCTTTATGAGTTCTTGATTGAAGATGAAGATGAACCTCTAGGTGCACAGGAGTTAGCTAGATACAAGAAGAGATCTAGGCTTGCACTTCATTGTGTGAAGATGAATGTGAGCAATGATTTGTTGAGAGAAGTATCAGCTTGTACTAATGCTAAAGAGGCTTGGGAGTCTTTAAAATCAATCTATGAGTCTAGCAACACTTCTAGAGTTCTTATGCTTAGAAATTAAATTTTGCAAAGCACGAGGAGAAGTGAGGAGAGTGCACAGGATTATGTACTCAGAATCAAGTCTTTAAATAGGGAGTTGGCTTCCATTGGAGAGAAGATTCATAATGGAGAGCTTGTACAAATTGTCCTTAATGGTCTAGGAGATGACTTTGCAAATTTGGTCCAAAGTTTTGCCATCCAAGACACTTTGCCAACTATAGAAAAAATTCACAGTGTATTAGTGGCTGAAGAGTGTAGGATGCTCCATGCAAAATCTAGGATGAGTTCCTTGTCATTGCAAGATGGTGATGAGAAAGCCAATTTCTCATTCAAGGGCAAAAAGAAGACCAATGGAAAGAAGAAGCATCCAAAGGAGGCCAAAGAAGAGGATGATGCATCAAGCTCAAAGGACAAGTCAAAGCAAAAATGCTTCTTTTGTGGAAGGAAGGGGCATTATGCATCTGAATGCTACAAGAGGCTAAGAGCACAAGTGGAGGAGGACAAACAAGGAAACCTTGCAAAGGAGGAGGAGGATGAAGTAGATGTATTCTTGATGGCATCTACATCCTCACCAACAAGCAATAGCAATTATAGAGACAATTGGTGGATCGACAGTGGGGCTAGCTCTCACATGTCTTGTGAAAAGGACTTTCTCTCAACCTTACACTCTTTCAATGCTGCTAAAAAGTTTGTCTTTACTGCAAATGATGAAGAGTGTAGGATAGATGGTGTTGGCACCATCTCTTTGTGTCTAGAATCCTCAAAATGCATGGATCTAGAAAATGTCCTTTATGTACCATCAATCACCAAGAATATGCTTAGTGTTCGTTTACTCTTAGAAAGTGGTTTGGATGTCCACTTTAAGCATGGTGTTTGTTTCATCTTGAAGAATGATGTTTGCATTGCAAAGGGATTTAAGCATGGAAGATTGTTTAAGTTGGAAGCTAGTGTTGCTTTTGAAAGAATGAGCTTGGAAAATTAGGAGATCACTCAAAAGGAGATCTTGGCAAAGTGTGATCTTGCTTGCATTGAGGAGGAGCATCAAAAGGAGGAAGATATTGAGGATCAGCCTCAAAGCATGAGAGTTCCAAGGGAGTCCTCAATGACAATGGCCGAGTCATCAAATTGCATGCAAATTGTCCATTCAAGTGTGCATCTTGCAAGGGTGGTGAGCATTGGAGAGTCTACTATCTTTGAATACTTTTTGGAAAGTATTAGTAGACATGGGGTGACTTGTTTCTTACCTTTAAGATCCATGGTGTTTATTACTTTGTATGACAAGACAATGAAATGGGATGCTTTGAAATCTACATTTGTTGTTGATAAAGCAATTTCATTGGATAACTATTTATGTAACGTTGGCCTGATAGAGTACCATTATCATTATGTGGAACATCATTTTCATATTGGGGTCATATGTATATGATCAAGCCAAGTGAGCACTTTCCTAACGTGGGATTGGGTTTATTTTCTTTGACTAGCATTGATGTCCCTTTGAGTAGTGTTGTCACATTAATGTCTTATGCAGGACCTAATACAATTGGGGTGATTGACATGCTCTGTGTCGTCACCAATGGAGAATGCAGGTTTATGGCTTGAATGCTAATGCTTGTTCTTTGAAAGAGTGGCCTATGCAAGGAGAAAATGTTTTGAAATCACATCGTATGTATATTGATGGGCATCCAGAAAAACATAGCAAATATTGCTGCATATATAAATAGTTCCATTGGTCACCCTTCATTAACTAATTGTGATTTTGAAAAATGCACCAATGGAAAAAAAGAAGACTTTTGTAGGAACTTAAAAGGTACATACATAATGGTATGTGCGATAAGGCCCATTAAATGTGGTGAAGAGCTATTTATCAAATATATCTTCAATCATCCTCTTCCAAGATGCGTACAAAAGGCTTTGAGCCAAACTCAAGCATGTAAATATCAAAATACATTTTATCTATTTAGTGAGAACAAGTTATGTTGAATGTCAAGTAATTGTTTTTTTTATATCTCGTATTGCATGTCTTAATTTAAGATATGGTGTTTGATTTGCATGTCTTAATTTTAGTTTTAATTTTCATGAATGACAATCTTATATGTTAATTGATGAATATTTGTTTCCCATGTTTGAAAGACTATGAATTGTTGTCTAGATCTAGTGATGATGACAACAATCACTCCATATCCAAAACAAGATTGGCATACGATGGGCCACACATAAATCAACTATCATGTAGTGAGCATATGGAATTGAGAGCCATGATGAAAATATATGAACAACAACGTGCCAAAACAAATCAGCCTCGAGCTTCTTCTTTTTCTTCTTCTTCAGGATCAAGGTCAAGTGCTGAAAACGATTTTTGCATTCAAGATGAAGTTGAAATCATGAACAACTTGATAAATAATGTCTATGAGCATCAAGACGTGGAAGAACGCACTGAACATGATAGTGAATCATTTATTAGTGCCGAGAAAAAAAAAATTGAGAGAAGAATCAAACACATCATTATATTCTGGAGCAAAGACATCTCGTTTGGCCACTTTGTTGCTTATATTGAACCTCCAAGAAAAATATAAATGGAGTGATACAAGTGTTACATCCTTATTTGGGTAAATAAGATTGAATTTTTTTTTAAGATTTTAGTAGATGTGTTGTTCAAGTCAAAAGTTTTAGTTGGCTAGATGATCTTTTATTTTATATCATGAAAATTCATTTGATTATGTACAAGTTATTGTGCAAACTACTCCTAGAAGGAAACACTATGTTAGAGACAAGAGGTGAGGCATGAAAAATGTTGAGTGCAATGGGAATGGACTATACAATGCAAGGTGCTACGACACTTTCCAATAATCCCACGATTGCAACGGTTGTTTCATTGCAAGTCTCTTGCAGAACTTGTGAATTGGCATGCTAGTCATCGTTCTTCAGATGAGATCATGAGAGTACTCTCAGATTCTTGTGCATGGAAACACATTGACAAATAATATCCATGTTTCGCAAGTGAAATAAGAAATATAAGATTTGGACTTGCAATAGACGAGGTTAACCCCTTTGGAAAAATGTCAAGCACATGGTCTACTTGGCCAGTGGTGTTGGTCAACTATAACATTCCACCTTGGCTAAGCATAAAAAAAGGAAATCTCATGCCAGCACTTCTAATTCCTGGAAAACATAAAGTAAAAAATATGTTTGTTGCATGCGATTTTAATGTGGACTATGCAGGATTGGGCAATTGTTCAGGTGACTATAAAATGAGATCACTTGTAATTTTTGTATATTTGTTTTTTATGCATGCAGTATTTATTTTCTAAACAAATTCTATTTATAACACAAATCGGATTTGATTTTTTTAGGTTTTACAACTTCTAGATATTGAGAATAATTTCAGATCATTAAGATCCAAAATGTGTCCCTTAATCTTTGGTTAGAAAGTCAACACAATCAACAACATTGTCAATGTAGAAAAATCAGCATCTACTCGATGAAAGAGATGCAAACTCAATAAGAATTTGATCAAACATCAAATATATGATAAAATAAAGTTGTTGTCCATACAATAACAGTACCCTACTATATTTCTCATGTGTGGATCAAAAAATAGCAAAATATGAGCATTCTACACACAAGATTGCAAGATATCATCAACATAGATGAACTCAAGAGAACTCATGTATAAGCATGTGATGTGTGTGTGTGTGTGTGTGTGAGAGAGAGAGAGAGAGAGAGAGAGAGAGAGAGAGAGAGAGAGAGAGAGAGAGAGAGAGAGAGAGAGAGAGAAGAAGAAGAAGAAGAAGAAGAAGAAGAAGAATATATTTTCTCTTGAATTTACACTACATATCCATGCCTCATTAATGAGTTTGGTTTCCCTCCAAAACTCTTCTAGTTCAAATACCCTTAATGCATCTAACATTCAACTTTCAATGTGTCCAAATTTGACCTAATAACTTTTACACACTTTCCAGAAGTGTTTATTCAAATGCTTGTAGACTAAAATAACTTTCATAAAGTTGATCTCTAAGTATAAAATACATATTGGCCTAATATTGACAATTAACCAAAATATAACTAAACTAGCTGAAATCTCTCACACTCCCTATTCAACTAGTTTTGGCATAGTTTTAACCATATAAGTTTGATCCGAATTAATGATCTCCATCCTATGTATAGATCTCCACTCTAATGTTCTAAAGTAGCTTCCATAATTGATATAGATCATAGTGTCCAAATTGGATGTTTCATTATCTCTTACATCAATTTTACACATCAAGATGTAAGAACCAAATAGAATGTGAATGAAATGATTCTTCCATGCTTCAAACTTTGAACTCTCTAAAAAATTATAGCAACCAAACAATAAACGTGAGTAATGACCTTTTGCTTGCTTGTCTCCTCCAACTTTGTCCTTTCTTGATATGTCTCCACCATAAAACTCCATGAATGAGCCTCCATTGCCATCTTGCCACAATATATCATCAACACTTGATGACTTGGCCATGAATGACTAACATAATGAACCTCCAATAGCTTCATTTCTATCAACAAATCCAGCCAAGAATGCTAGTACAACTCCAACAATAAGATAATTGCAAGACAATGTAGCTAGTTTGACCATATCTTGACAATTTGAACACATAGCTCAAACATGAGATAGAATAAGTAAAGTAAACTTGAAAACACTTCCTTGCCTTCTTTTGACCTTACTCGAGTCTTCAAACACCTACAAAAATAGATCTAAAACATCTTTTCTCCTTTGATGCTCTTGACTAGCTTCAAATTGCCAACTTCCCTTTTGACTTGTTGAAGCCCTCTGAGATCAACCTCTTGATCTTCCTCTTGACCATCAACATCATTGACTAAGACCTCTTTTTCAAATCCATTACTTGCTGAAAAATCATGAAAACATCTATCTACTTGCATAGCATCATCTACACAAGAAGATTCTCCAAAATGTGTGAGTAAAGCAACATGAGTCACTTCCACTTGCTTACCTTTCTCTTGATCATCAAATATATCAAAGATATGGAAATACTCCCTAAGAAACATATTATCTTGATCCAACAAGATCTCATCAATGCTTGATCTCGATCTTTCACAAATGTTAGTGAAAACAATGCCACCAATTTCACCATCATAAATCAAAAGATAGATTCCAAACTATCCATCCAACATGAAGAAGAGTAGGTGAAGATGAGTATCAAACTTGATAAATCTAGCCTTCTTGAGTTCAAAACATAACTCAATAAGCTCACCAATGAGATCTCCCTTTCCTTGAAGCAATTGCCTCTCGATTTGCTCTATGTAGTCTTCTCTAACCAACCTTTTGCCATCTTGATCAAGAGTGATCAATTGTGGTGGGTTTCTTTCCTTGCCTAACCTGAATCCAAGATCTAGTCAATCTAGCATCAAAGAGACGAAGTTAGTTGTCACATGTAGGTTTGTTCCCATGAGAGCGATAGTATAGTTCAGATTTTAATCATGAATGGAGGATTCACATCTAACTCTAACATCCATTAACCCTATGATCCATTAACACTATGATCCATTAACTCTACAATCCACAACAAAGATAACTTACCCTTTCTCTCTCTTCCTTTATCTCTCATAAAAAGTATAGTACCACACAATCCCAATAACATTTAGATCCAACAATTATCAAAAACCAAAGAAAGCATGAGAGATGGAGGAAAAGTGATAGAGATCAAGGACATTCATCAATCCATTCCTGAAGAGAACCAATCTGCTTTATTGAAATGAGAAAATGAACATGAGGAGCAACTCGAGTTGGTCCCTTTTTATAGTAGAGAGGAGAACCCTAGCCTCTGAATCCTATTGGTCCATTTTTGCCTCTCTAGTTATTCAAATCTAAAAAAGAGCGGGAACCATTCAATTTGGAGGGAAACCCAACTTTATTTACTAACTTGACATTTAGGCCCTGCGACATTAAAAGTCCCGCAAAAAGGCCTAAAGTCCTTTTATTGACTTTCTAATTAATCAAATCTCTATGTGATCATCGGGCTGGACTTACACACGTAGGGTGCCAAATCCCTCTCACTTATTAACTAGGGTTAGGATTGCCTTGGGATCCGCAAACCCTCCAATGATATCCCCCACCAAAACTGGTGGCGGTCTCATGACACCTATGAGATGCAGTTATTGGGGACTTTTATTGGCTTCGCACCGAATCTTTATTAAATGATACTGCACCTTCTCCATAAAGTTGAGGCGTGCAGTATTAAAATCTAAATTGTGTGGTAGAAAACAACGATGGGCTCCGACAATCCACTTTGAGGTTGTCCATGATGTGAAGCGTGATTCCCAAGAGCCTCCCATCATTGTTGCACAAAAGTATAAACGAGCAACCGATAGATGATCTTTGATATTCTTTGAGGCCATCAACTTATTTGGATCGAATGCCAGAGGAGGTAGGCAATCGTTCCATCTGGTTGCCACTGACACCAACAGAGTTAGATCTTTTGCAAATAGTGCCGATTGTCACACCGTTGGATTTGGAGAGTGGACATACTCTCTCTGGTATGCTTGTAAAGCTCGGTGGAAGTCCACTGAAATTGTCCAGCTATAGGGTTGATGGATGGTTGGCCAATTGGGCATATGGATTGTGATCTTTTCCATAGCCAATCCCATATCTTTCCATTTATTTCTTCTCGGCATTGGCACATAATAGAGATCTACCCGCAATTGGCAATATCTGGCAATGTAACTCCTAATTGATTCCAAGGTTTTCTCAAAAACAGTAATTCTCCATGCCGACTGCTCTCCCAATGTAGGTATTTTGTCCAACTCTTTGCCGGCCTCTATCTCGGAGGTCTTAAACTTCAGAACCCAACCCCCACGCGAGGACTCATGCGGATGTTGTGATAAAAAGCCTTGGATCTGGTCCTCAACGTTGATGGGTCGTTTGAATAGAGGTGTGGTCCTTGATGAGGATGTACCCACTTGCACTGCCGGTAAAATTGGCGGTTGTTCTTCTATACCTGGAGCTCCCCCCTGGTCCATGCCCGAATCTAACCCTATATCCATTGGTACATCTTCTTGGTGCATAGGGAAGAATTGCAGGAGGACCGGTACGGGGATTTGTGGTCTGGCTTCCAACACCTGAGCGACTTCTTTTTCATAGGCGCTAATGGTTTCTTTAGCCTTGGCCAACTCAGTTGAAGCTGCTCCTTTGAACATGTCAAAGCGGCCTTGGAATCTCTGAAGGGCCACTTTGTATGTTTTCACTTTCTTGGACAAATACGCAATCTCCGTCGGAGTGACCGGATGATCTGGTATTGTGTCTAAAGATACGCATCATGCTCAAGGGTGGTCGCATCCAATTCACCTTGAAGGCGCGTGCGATCCTGCTCCGCCATCTGCAACTGACCCTTCAGCAGTTGCACCTGTTGTTTTACATCCTGCACAACCTTATCCACCTGATTCTGTGTGGTTGTCAGGGTGTTTTGCAAGGAGCTGACATATCCTTCAAGACGATCAGCATGTTGTTGTGCCAGTCACTTTTCAGCCTCAGATTTGTCTTCATGTTGCATGGCAATGTTTAACTCTCGATTCAGCTAGACAATCTTCTTTGAATGATCAGAGTGTTCTTTGATCCCAAATCTGAAATTCTCTGTTCCATTTCATTTTTTTTGTCAAGCATAGATTGAATGACTTGCACAAGGCTTGAGACCAAACCGAGAACATCACCAGAATCTAGTGTCGTGGAGGCGGCAACAGCAGAAGGACCTGATCGTACTGTCCTTGGTTGGTGTGGAATAGGTGCCAGTACTTCTTCTTCTTCAAAAATATCTTCTTCCTCGAAACCCTCAGGCACGGTGGCATTGAACTGCTTCAGTGATTTCACAGCTTGGTCGACCCGAAGTGCGGCTGGGGCATCTTCAGTTTGAGGTTGCTGGCTTGAATCTTCAACATCGACAGTAGTGTCATGGATTTGTTCGAATCCTCTTCCTGAGGATTGAAGTTCAAAGGGCATAGGGCTCTGGGGCATTTCAAAAATTTTGGTGGCCCCAAGGGGGTCGAAATCATCGAACATATCCATGAAAAATTAGTTTTTTGGTGAAGTGGCTTTGGTGTGCGAGGGTGAGGCAGCCTGGGCAGCTGTGATAAGAATGGTATCCCCTTGTGTGGAAGCAGAGGCGAGGGAAGCATCAGAGGTGGGAAGAATAGAAAGTTCAGTGCGAACAACAGCAGGGGACGGAAGCGCAGCTGACGATGTATGCATAGTACGACGTCGTGACGTGGAAGGCGAGTCAGGAATGACGATCTCGCTGCGTGGACAACATTGACTATGGAAACTTGAGGCCTAGTGGGATGACTCGGCCAGTGCTTCTTCATAAACCAAAAGCACAGAATCCAGGTGGAAGGCATGGATTTTGGTTTCTAGGTGAGAGGCGGCTAGAAGAGACAACAAAGAACTAGCAGCAAACTGCTGCTTAGTATTGCTCTTTATAGCTCGTTTGAGCTCACCAGAAATAGTCTTGAACCAATTATATGGCTCAAGAGGGGATTTGGCCAACTTGGTATAGGACTCAACTTTCCTATGAAGGATTTCTAAAGTGATGCGGTCTTTCCTGAGGTTGCCAACCATCAGGAAGTTGTTCAGTAGTTGGGCAGCAGCATGGATGGAAGGCTCAGTGATGGCATCAAGGAAGTATTTGTCGTCAGTCCAGTGCAGATCATTGGTGAGATCAATGTAAGGCTTTATGGCCTGTTTGGCCTACTTATGATTGGGTGAGGCCTGTGTACTGGATGCAATACCTATGGCTGCAGGGGCGGCCTCAGTGATGCGCACCTTGTGTGTGGCTCCCTAAAAGGTGATATAAAATTTGGATTTCTCTTCCTTCCACATACTGAAGGCAAGAGTGATGAAATCCATGTTGATTCTGCCAGGAAAGGCTCTCTCATGAATACCCATTACAGTGAGCAGAGGATCCACAAGGGTCATCCACTGAGTGACCATGCTTGTGCTAGGCAGGATCATGATGTCCGTTGCAGATGGGACATCATGATAGATAGTATAACGCGAAGACTGGAAAGTATTTGTGTAAGGCATGATGAGCAGAAAGGAAATGTAAGATGCACGAAAGTATATCAAAAAGCAGTTCAAGAAGTTTGGAAGGCTTTGGTCACGGGAAAAATTCGCAAGAGCTTTGCTAGCACAAGTGAGGAATGAATCAAAGAGGATTGTAATGTTGTTAAATAATATGAGCAACTACAAGAGTACTTGAAGGCACCGAGCTGGAAAAGGACTGATCCATATTATGTGCTGATCAAGAGAAGAGATCCTTGGGAGAAAAGGAAGCCAGACGAGCGCCAAGTCAATTGGCCCATCAGGTTGAGCCTTTACAAATGGAAGATGCACATCTAATGATGGTGAGGCTTTATTTTTGAGCCACATTTACTTCCAGCCAGTACATGTAGATGATCGAGAAGTGGTATGGAAATAAGTTCACATACTTGGGACCTATTCTGTTCGGCGTAAAGACGAGGTTCATCACATTTGAAGCCATCGGAAGGAAGGTCGGCTATGAAAAGTCTCTTGATAAAAGAAAAGCTAAAAAGGACCAACAAGAGACTCTTAGTTATGCAGGGCTGTCCTCAAAAGCTGTTGCAACTTGAAGTTTTGCCGAGACACCCAAGAAACGAAGCCAATAAAGTTCTTGGTTCTATGTAGGCAAGTGCAGATCCATGCATTTCCAAGGACTATATGACAAAGCGGAAGCAATGTAGTGGGACCTGCAACACTATAGGGGAGGATAATGTCAGCTAAGCCATACCCCAAAGTGTCGATGCAAAACCTCTCCACTCAAAAGGGGGCTTCCAGTAGAGATGAAGTTGAGAGCTGAGTTTGAGAGCACAAGAATTGTTAGTGCTAGATTGAGATGTATATTTGTGAACCCCATGGTAATTCTCGAAAGATGAAAAACCATGTGCGAGCTAGTAACTTAGACTCTCTCAACTTAAGTTATGTTTTTAATAAAGAGGCCTCCTATTATCATGTAAGAGGTGGAACCCAAATCTTTATAGAATGGGGTTCACTTAGTTGTAAGAGGTGAAGTCCAAAACATGTTAGAATTGAATTCACCATCTCATGGGTATATATTGAGACCTCCTCCATGAGTTTCCAAGCATGTTATATTGTACTGAAATGTTGTTGCATTGTTAATTGAAAATCCTTCTATTTGCATTTCCAACTATGCTCCATCTTCATGCATTAAGTTCGATTACTGATGTATGAATTTGTTTTTTGTTGATTCTTCCTCCTTTACATTTGGTTTTGTGATTAAAATTAGGTAGATGTGCAACTCCTTATGGTGGATCAATACTTCGCTAGAACCGATCAAAGACTTTCAGCCATAGGAACTTGGCGCCGGCTGGATTCTGGTCACAGTGGCGCCGGGAGCAACTGGGGCGCTGCTGGCGCCGGGGACAATGCTGGCGCCGGAAGTAAAGCTTATAAAGGTAGATTTACAACCACCCCACCTTTATAAAATCTGATGTCCTCATCAGATGTCACTCTAATCTGATGCTGCTTAGTTCTTGACTCCCTGAGGAGTTTTTGTTACAAGTGTTGAGTGAGAGTTGTCGCAAGCACTTTGTAGGATTCACATTGTTTCTGTGTAGCTGTTGTGTTGTTGATTTTGTTGATTTCAATAGGATCAGGTTTCAATCTCATTCCCTGTACTACTTAGATTAGATTAGTAATAATCTACAATCTGTAAGCATATTTTAAGAAAGGACTGAAACAAACTGTAGATAGAAACTCAAATTCTAATAGTTCCAGATTGAAGTTGAGCATCCATTATCAACAAGATTGGGATCAGATCGTTGATGTGCCAATTGACAGGTGGGGTACATAACCATTGCACCATCATTGCACTACAACCGGTAGCGTGAGAAGAGGAGCAGACCCTGTTGGTTGTAAGTTGATTGGAATTTGCAAAAATTATCAGAAGTAGAGACCGTAGAGAGAAGAATAAGCAAACACATTTATATTCCTGTTTCTCCCTCATGGATCTCTTCATTCATGGCTTGGATCCATTTGTCCTTCTCTAGACATTCAATTGCTTCCTCGAATATTTGTGGTTCACCACTGAATCCACAGAACTCTTTTGACGTAGAAGCTGAGCTGTCTAGCACAAATCTTGCTGGTGCTCTTCGTTCTCTTGTCGACCTTCTAGGAGATCCTCCTAGAACTGCAATGCTTTTGTCTTTATCTGCTCTACTAGGTCCGGAACCATTTCGGTTTATAGGTACTGTAGCAGTAGGCTGCCTCTCAAATTTTTCTTCGTCTGATTCGTCATTCAAATTAGATGCGACTCGAACATCTTTGTTTGAGTGTTCATCCTTTACACTCGTAGAGTTAAGAATTCAATAAGGAAGCTAGGGGCACAATATCTTGTCCGCATGCAAAATGAATGGTTCTTGGGTGGACTACCCAAGAACATGAATAGGTACTGTCATCAGGAATTGATGAATTTGTTAGAGGATGTCATAGCATCCGTAGAGAATTATGAAACTTAAATTTTTGAAGAAAAAGAAATGATTGAAAGAGTAATAAGAAGCATAAACCGAAAAGGAAAATCTGACTCATCTACCAAGTCTAAATCAGAATTCGAATTAGCCGATGAAGAAGAGTCTTCTGATTCTAGTTATAGGAAATCTAAGAGTAAGAACTCAAATAGAAGAAGGAGAATGGAAAGACAGATCCATTAAGGAAAAGTGTAGACCTTTTAGGGAAAGAGATGGGGGACTTAAAAGTCCAGATGTCAGACGTAAAAGCTAAGAGGAAGAAAGCAAAATCAAACACCAACGTTTGGTGTACAGCTTGTGGTAAAGAGGGACATTCTAAAATGAACTGTCCTAGTTTAGAAACCAACTATATGGAAGGGGAAAGCCTTTTGGCGAGCCTTTTGCGATGAGCTTTTTTGTGTTTAAAGCGAGCCTTTTTAGCACCTTACGATACAACCAGATTTGGGTTCAATCTCTCATCTACCTATCCATGTGACATAGGGGAATGATGAACACGTGAGCAGTACGTATTGACAATATTTTTCCAAGCACAACTTTTTCTATATGGAAGAAGAATTATTCCTCTGTCCAGTTGATAACCAAGAGGAGGTAGTCTACTCTGCTACTCCTCACCAAAAGAATTTTGCATCTAAACCACGCAATAATCAACAGTATACTATTCTACATAGAGGAGGGACAAAAGATTTCACTCCACCATCGAGAGTAAAGGATTCATGCTATAATTGCAGAGCCCCTGGTCACTATTTGCCTGACTGTCCCAGACCTAGGAGGTCAGTAGGATTTGTGCCACTTTGTGCTAATTGTAAAGGCGAAGGACATTTCACTGCCAAATGTCCTCAACCACAACAACCACAATCTAAACCATAGTTTGTTAATACACCTAGAGAAGATGAGCCGCCATCTAAATCTAACACTGACATGGTATTCCAAAGGGTAGAAGTAGAGTCCAAGACCATAGAAAAAAAATCCCGACCAAGATTGGCCTGATTATATTATTATATAATCAGGCCAATCTTGGTCTTGATTATATAAAAACCAAGCCTGATTATATTACTCAAAGCGGAGTCTTCCAAGGGGGAAGCATACCTTGAGAAGAGAGGGTACAAGTTATCCTATATCAAAGATTCTGATCTGAAAAGTTTTGTCCGCTTCGCTCTTACTTCGATATTTCTACCTGAGCAAGAGTATACAACATCCAATAAGAATATAGGATATTTTCTTAGAGCTCCAAACGGAAAGCTAATTGCTTTCGGACAGATTGCTTTTAAGCAATTCTATAAAATGATTAAATATATAGTCTTTTAGACTAGGTTTCCAGTTTGGAATATTATGCTTTCATGCAGGTGTTCTCTCTATGTAGGAAGATATGTGGTTAGCTCCAGTACACCAGCAAGTAACTCCGTCAATCGAAGTTGTTGACTCAGTAATGCAGACTTCAACCGCATCAGCCACATAAATAGCGACATCATCGGCTACTATGAAGAATGTCAGTTCTATTAAGGCATCATCACCGTCACCACAATATAGGATGGATTCAACCCACAAGTACAAGGAGACGGAGAGAAGATTTCATGATGCTGAGCAAGATGAAGAGCCAACACACCATGACATCCAGCATGCTGAAGAAGAACCAACACAGTAGGAAAATCCTAATGTCCAGCAAGAACAGGATGATGATGTTGAACCAGCTGTTGTTGATGAAGAACTTTACCGAAACCTTTGAGATGTTGCTGACAAAGGCCCAAGCCTCAACCCAGCACTTCGTTAATCTGGAAAAAGTTTTGAGGAAGCTTGGAAGTAAGTATGATACCATCCAAACTAACCTCATTTAGAGAGATGGAGATCTAGATTCAATCAAAGCAGACCTATTGCAGAAGGACAAAGAATTTAAAAAAGCTCACATTGAGCTGTCAAAGAAGGACACAACCCTAGAGGAAGCCAAAGTAGATTCGATGCCACTCTAGAGGCATTGGAAGCAATGCAAGATCAATCAAATCAGTTCAATGATGAGAATGCATTGCTTAAACAACAATTGCGAACCCTCCAGAATTCACTACAGCAGGAGAGACATGCCCAAAGTGCCCTCCAAAGCACAAATAAAGAGCTGAAAGATCAGTTGAGGAACGCCACAACTAGAAAAGATCGCGTCAAAGCTAATCAAAAGCAGTTGCAGGATTATGTTCTTCAATTGCAGAGTTCTACAGACATGCTGAAGCAGGGCAATACCATATATAAAAAATAAATAGAAGAAGCCATCCTGTGGTGAATAAGCGTTGAAGTCACACTTGGAGCTTGCATTTCCCATGGAAAATATAGAATCGATCCAGCCGCCTGGAAATATGTTTAACAGAATATTATTAAATCTTTCTAGTTGCAATATTTACAACCACAAATGGCTGAATATGAGAACTTGAAAGATGAACTGGAGGAGACTAAGTACAATACAAGCCAAGCCCAGATTCCTGCTAAAGCATCAGTCAAGAGCCAAAATCAGTCCACATAGACTGATACACCAGTTGCAGTTACATTAGGAAAGGCAATTCAAACTGATATAGTCTTCAGACAAATAAAGCAAGCACACAGACTGATACTAATGTTGTCAAAAAGCCCACACCAACAACCAAAGCTGCATCAAAAATAGCATCGATTGTTGCAGTAGTACCAATTGCAGCTACTCCATAGCATAGCGAAGCTACACCAAGTGGCAGTACTAAAAAGAAAAAGAAGGTAGTCTACTCACTTCTAAAGTCAGTATTTTAGACATTTCAAGAAGAACCAACCATTTTTTTACCTCCTTTATATAGTCTAGAACTCTAGTGGATACAAGGTATGTGAGGTGATGTGGAATGGATAGAATCGATATGAGGTGTTGTGGGATGGATAGAATCGATGTGAGGTGTCATGATATAGATAAAATCTATGTGTGGTGACAATCATGGAATGAACAGAATCCATAGTAGAATCTGTGTGAGGTGTTGTGGGATGAATAGAATCCATGTCAATGTCATGGGATGAATAGAATCTATGTGTAGTGATATCATGGGATGAATATATTCCATAGAAAGATCTATGTGAGGTGTGGTGGAGTGAGTGACATGCGGAATGGAAAGATGCATAACTTCCACATCATGAGGTGTGTAGTAACTAGTGACATCAATATGATGATCAACAAGATCTTCGTATAATGCCAAAGATGATCCAAAATTGATATTTCTTATCTTGTTGATAAGATTGTCAATCGACGTGTTATAAGACATTGATACCAATCTATTATTTTGCAAGAGTGAAACATTATACAAGCATTCATTTTTTTTTTAAATATATAAATATGTGTATGATAAGAAAAGTACTAAATAGTCAAAATATACCTCCAAATCCACGTCAGGCTCCTCAATGTGCTTTCCAAACTTCCATAGATGTTGCGCCACTAATTGTCTTTCTCAAATTTTCAATCTTTTGGCTTGTTTGCACTCGCAATATATCTTTTCATTGTACCTCTGTTGATACTAATTTCATTTTACAATTACAAGAATGATTAGCTTAATGTTACAAGCTAGTTTATATGTGTAAAAATATAGTCTTAAGTTTTAAATAAATATATATATACTAACTACAATCTAGGTCAAGGCTGGGCACCAGAACTTAATGACGATGATGTTCCACTAAGTCTTTGCTCAAGCATTTGTGCTCTTTTTCGTGAATTCATTTTGTAATAATATTGCATCTTCGTTAATTTTTTGTTATCTTGTGGAGGCGTCGTGCTTTAAACAATCGTAGAAAAAAAGACAAAAAAGTTATATTCAACACACAATGTTGCAAATCCAAATGTTAAGTATATAATATCTACTGTACATTAAATGAATACACCTATTTCGAGACATTTCCTCAGCAGAAGACATATTCACTAATCAACGATTAAATTTTATCTACAATTTTTCAACAAGAATGTTAATGATATTGACAAAATACACTTGTCATAATATACAGCTAAAATTGATGTACACACAAATTTAGAAAGGTCCACAAATATCTTTATCAATAAAACATCCAGATACTGAAGAAATGAAATGTTTCTAACCACAAAGCCTTGCTAGCTTTCAGCCCTCAGCCTGACGAAGATGTTCGCGAACACGAAAGTCAGGAGATGCGAAGCACAAAAAGTTTCGCGAACTCGAAAGTCAAAGAAAATGAAGACGAACGGTTCGTGAACTCGAACGTCAAAGGAGATGAACACGAATGGTTCGCAAACACGAAAGATTCGCGAACAAGAATCTTTTGTGGTCTGGCAGGAGAATCTTTTGCGGTCCAGTACGAGAGAAGGAAAATGACCAAAACGAAACCTTCTCCTGCCCTCCACGCTCCAGAGAGGACCAGCGAGATCACACAGTGTAATGTAGTAGTCTGATGCAAGTAAGCAATCAAGACAAAATACAGAATACATGTCAGTCTGTGTGCGAAGACAATTCTGTCTAGGATTTGTAGATCCAACTGTCCGCTAGTAAAGCGAGATGATTGCTCATGAGAGGAGTGTGTTTCTCCCACGCCAAGCCATTGCGTGGATTTGCACGTAGTGCTTGAAAAAATCAGAGAAAGATCAATTATACATGATTTTCTTGTTGTGTCTGATCTCGAATGCAAATGCGTCTGATTTTTATTCGTGTGTCTAAGTTTTCTTGTTCATTTGAATTCCACACCTTGGTTGAAACTATGTTGGTTGCTATATTAATTTTATAAATGTAGATTAGAAGTGCTTGACTACACTCTGGAGGACTGTAGGAGTGATTCAGCTGGTAGTGTCCAGCGATAGCATCTGATCTCCATCCGAGGGCAAGAGAGTCATGGTTCCTTCGCGAAAGCTTTGCGACTGCGATTCTGATTCATTTACACTTCTTTTAGTGGTATCAAAACATATCACATGATCTTCAGTGGTATCAGAGCATATCACACCTTTTCTCTTCAGTGGTATCAGAGCTGATCATCTTGTCATATTCTGACATAGCCAAGAAGCTAGCAGATCTAGGAGGCCAAGCATTCAAACAAACAACCATCAACGAACAGACTCCAAGAAGCAATGGCTTCGATCAGCAGCATGCAGAGCAAAATATGCACAATACTTGATTCTTTAGGGTCTAACTTTCTAGCCTGAAAAGTTAAGATATCATTGATACTCAAGGGCGAAGGACTATTCCCCTGGGTGGATGGCACAGAAGAAATGCCTACAACAACAGGCAAGGAGCTATGCGAATGGAAGGAAAAAAATGACAAGGCAGTAGCCTTGCTATGATCTTCCATCGAAAATAGTCTCACACTTGACTTGGCTACACTCTCCAAAGCTAAGGAGATGTGGAATGTGTTACTCACCAGATTTCAGACAAAATCAAAAAGTCAAATCATGATGCTGGAAGATCAGCTGCGAATTTGCAGGGAGATGGAAAAGACCTCACTTCTTTTGTAAGAAAGATGAAGGATCTGTTTCTGTCACTACATAACTCTGGAGTAGAGAACGTTGTGTCAACTGAGAAGCAGCTCACGTATCTATTGAGAGCCTTACCCAGATCATTCCAGACGACAAGAACCCTGCTCGTAAAAGATCCCGCCATGAACCTCGAAAAGGCGATTGTCGAGATTTGAGAGGAAGTCGAGGCCAAAGAACATCTTGATCACAAAGATGGTTCTAACCAGGCCCTCTACGGCAACAGAGAAAAATCCAAGAAGCAGTTTAAGCCTAAAAGGGAGTCAAATCAGAGGTAGGATTGTGACCAGCAAGCAGAGGGGACCAGCAAGAGCAACTGGAAGAGCAAAGGGAGGTCAAAACAACAAGGTGCAGACAAGAAGACTTGTGTGAGATGCAGAAGAGATGGACATACAGTAGATACATGTTGGCTCAATCCCAAGATTGATTGTATCCATTGCCATAAGAAGGGTCACGCAGCCATGGATTGCCTCCAGAACCCGAGAAACAAATTAGCACAGAACAGACAGGAGAACAGCAATAGTTCATCCTATGTCGAGGAGCCCGAGAACTCAAAAATGGGCGAAGAAAGAACAAACAAAAATTGTTCAGCCATCTATTTCTATGAAGACGTGTGTGCAGCATCAACATCTGACACACATGAGGTGATTCTAGACTTAGGAGCCACTTCGCGACATCAAGACGAATAATGTTTGATTTCAGAAGTGCAGATCCCTCAAGATTCATAGTTCTTGGAGATGGATCTAGACATCAAATGAACGATATTGGTTCACTATGGCTCGACACCAATGGTAGAGATAGATGACTCGAAGATATTCTGTTCATACCTGTGAAAATTGTCAACATTTCCTTGTCTAGTTTTAGGCCAAAATTGCTAAAAATGGCACATAGTTTAGGATCTGACTTTTCACACGTGTGAAACAGGTCTAGATATTTTTAGTAAGTGTATTTTTTCAGTATGAAGAAGTGTCAAACTTCAAGACCTTCGAAATGAGTCCATTTTCATGTATTTTGGACATATATGCCAATTTTACCTATATAGGGCATATTTTAGGTAAGGAGGGTCTAGAGAGAGGAGAGAGAGTCATCTCTCTCAGCTATATATAGCAGGTAGGCCGTGGAGAAACAGGTTGGAGCAGATCCATTGTATTCATTTGCTTAATGAGAGATTTTTCTATTGGGTTCTCCTTCCATTGTTGGCATTGTGTAGTGATTGAGTTCAAGCTTTGTGTGTATGATCTTAGGTGCTTTCCAAAAGTGATAGGCTGATGTATTATGGACTGTATAATGCTATTTTGGGCCGCACTTGATGTTTATGGAAGTTTCCATTTGTGATAAATGCTTTTTGATCAAGTTCTTTGCATTCTAGGTAGCATAGAATGTGTTGCCAATTCCTAGCTTATGTAGTTTGGAGTGCAAGCATTCAAGCCAATGATCTTGGAGTTTAGATCCACTTAGGATCTGTATATTTCACATGGTATCAGAGCTGGTTGGCTTCTATTCATAGTAAGTATTCCATTTTTGGTGATATTTGGATGTTTGATCAAGTTCTAGCATGATTTTGCATTGCTTTGTTGATCAAATCTTACTAACCTTTGTTTTGTGAGTTGAACTTGTGGATCAAAAGCATATTTCAGGTCTATTGAAGATCAGAGGCTGAAAAGAAACTATTTTGGATCAGATCATAACACCTAATCATTTGTTGATTGTGAGGCTTGTGCATATTCAATACTAACAATGTTCTTTTCAATCCTATTGTTGACAATCTCCATTCTTTGATGAACACTCTCCTTAAGTGGATGAAACTTCTCCTTAAGTGGATGACAAATGCTCTTTTGAGTGAGTTGTAATTCTCCTAAAGGCTGAGCAAAGCTCCCATTTGGATGAAAGATCCCCTTTTTTGGGTGAACATATTGTAAGCTCCATTGTGAAGAGCATATTGTAAAGATTGTCATCAATTTTGGCATAAATTTTGGTGTACTTTGTTGAGCATGTAAGTAACTCTCCTTATGTAATTTGATTGGAGCATTTGCTGGAAGGTGTTAACCATTATGCAAGTGTGTTTTCAGGTTCTTAACAGGTTGAGGAACATTCTCATGTGAAGTGATCTACATCTAAACACCAAATTTTGACAAGATAGTGAAGCTAGTCTTGTGATTCACTAAGTGTGCTCATTCATTCACCTCTAAATCTTGTATTTATCACTTGCTGGAGTTTATAAACTTTTAGAAGTGTGGTTTACATGTGGTTTTACAGGTTGAATCAATATCTTAGTGTGGTGATCATATGTTGATCAAGTTTGTTCATTACTAGGTAATTTTGGCATCCTAGTTTTGGGTATTTTCTAAGAATGCAAGTAACTCTTCACACCATAACTTGATTTGGTCACTTGCTGGAAAGTTTGAGAGCTTAAGCAAGAGTGTGTTCAGGTTGGTTTGAGTTTGTAATCCATTCTTAGTGTGTGCAAAGTGTTGCATGTGTTTCAATCTTCCTTTCTATGCTTGAAAGCCAAATAGTTTCAAGATAGAGGTCATTTAGGGTTCTAAATCTTTTAAGATCTTCTCCTTCTTCATTTATTGAGAGAAAGGAGAGTGCTAGGTGCATTAGAACAGAGCCTAAGGACACAAGAAGATTTTAGCATCATGACATCCAATGGTGGAATCATGTTGGAAGCTAAAGAGAGGTTAAACTCTACAAACTATTCAACTTGGAAAGTGAGGATGGAGTCTTTACTAGAGTTGAATGAGCTAATGGATATAGTTGTGGGAATTGAAGAAAGACCTCTAATTCTTCAAGAGCAACTAAATTTTGATAGAAGGGCTAAAAGAGCCTTACATATCATAAAGATGAATGTTACCAATGAACTTCTTAAAGAAGTTGGTAAATGTACTTCTTCAAGTGAAGCATGGAATGCTTTGAAGAAGATCTATGAGTCCAAATCCACATCTAGGGTTCTCACCCTAAGAAGGCAAATCTTCCAAAGTTGTCAAAGAGAGGGAGAGAGTGCACATTCATTTGTCTTGAAGGTTAAATCCTTGAATGATGATCTAGCATGCATAGATGAAAGCATAAAGGATGGGGAACTAGTTCAAGTCATGTTGAATGGTTTGCTTGATGAACATTCTAACCTTGTACAATGCTTTGCTATACAAAAGTCCTTGCCAAGTGTCAATGACTTGCAAGAGATCTTGGTGGCTTAAGAGCATAGGTTGCAAGCCAAAGGTGGTGGTGCATCAACACAAGGTGGAGATGAAGAAGCTCTTTTCACAAAGGGCAAGTTCAAAGGCAAGTGGTCCAAGCAAGGTAGTTTGGAGCATGGAAAGCATTCTTCTTCTTTGCAAAGTAGGAAGCAAGATAAGTCCAAGTTCAAATGTTTTTATTGTGGGATAAAAGGACATTTTGCAAATGAATGCCATAAGAAACAAAATGCTAGATCTAGGTTGAGATCTAATGTACTTCTTGGAGATGATAATTGTTGTGCTAACTTGGCAAGCTTTGGTGAATCTATGGTCAATTTTTTGGATCCATTGGATCTTGAAGATGCACTAGTGTTACCTACTAGTCATATGGAGTCATGTGGAGCTAAATTAGCATCATGTTTGTACTCTTCTACTCATGGACTTCCAAGGCTTGGTGGTTCTTCAATGGTGCTAGATGGCAAGTGCAAAAATGGAAAAGGTAAGGAAGGAGCTAACTTCATCAATGGAGTTGATGAAGATTCTTCTTTGGAAGTGATTGTTGCTAATGACTTGTTTGTTCATATGGAAAAAGATGGAGATGCTAAGTGTCATTCTTTGCAAGAAGATGGTTGTTCTTCTAATTCTTTTCATATTGATGTATGTAATCATGTGGGAAAAGATGATGGTGCTTTGAGCATGCTTGAAGGAAATGGTTTTTTTACATCTTTTTGTGATAAAGTCATTTGTGCAACAAGTGGTGTCACATTTCTTCATAAAAAGAGTAGATCAAAGGTTTCTATCATGAGACTTGGTGAGGGAGATCACAAGTCAAAAGGAAGAGAAGTATGTGAAGTGTTCAAAGTAGGATGTACTTTGAATGATGTTTTTATGAACGATAGTGAGGAAGAATCATTATCATATGACTCATTACCTAAATCATTGAGTAGAAGTTCATGTTTGAAAAGAGAGAGTACTTCAATCACTCTTATGTTGAAGGTACTAAGGATTCTTTTCTTGGCTTCTAATATTCAAGAGTCTTCTACTTCTTATGGTGCAACTATCAAGAGGGAGGTTTCTAACTTTTGTGGTGCTAGCATTAAGAGGGAGTCTTGTGAAGGAAAGGGCAATGGAAGAGTGGTTCTTGGGAAGATCCAAAGCATGGATCTAACATCTCTTCATCAACTCAAAGCATTCTATGATTGTGGTGGATTGTTCATTCATGGTCAAGATGGCAAAAGGTTGGTTGAAGAAGACTACATGGAGCAACTCAAGTGGCAACTTCTTCAAGGCAAGGGAGATATCATTGGTGAGCTTATTGAGGTTTGTTATGAACTCAAGAGGGCTGTTTTGATTAGGTTTGATACTCATCTTCACCTACTCTACTTCATGTTAAATGGAAATGTTGGAATCTATCTTTTGGTTTATGATGGTGGCATTGTTTTCACTAACTATAGTGAAGGGTCAAATTTGAGCATTGATGAGATCTTGTGGGATCTTAATCATGTGTTTGAGAGGGAGTATCTTCAGAGTTTCAGATCTGAAGATGTTCACATATGCAAGATCTTTGATGTCTTATTGGAAGATCAAGAGGTTGATCTTGGATTGCTTCATCAACACCAAGAGACAAGTGGCAATTCGAAGCTAGTGAAAAGCATCAAAGAAGAGACAAATGGTCAAGGCATTTTGGATCTGTTTTTACAGGTTCTTGAAGGTTCAAGTAAGGTCTTTGGAGCTGCAAGGAAGTGTCTTCTTACTCTACCTCACTTGCCTAATCTCATGTATGAACATTGTTATGTCAATGTGTTGAAATTGTCAAATTTCAATAAAACTAGTTCCATAGTTTTGCATCCTTTGGATCTTGGAGATGGAATAGTTATCATTGCTAGTTTGTATGATCAAGTACATGAATTCATTCAGATCTTGAAAGGTATTGAAGTGGTCAATATGTTTTCTTTTGAACAAAGTTCAAGATCTAGTATTCTAGTGTTGGCAAATTGGCAACTTGTTGACATTGTAGGATCAAGCGTTGTGTGCAAATCTTGTGGAGGTACTTCAAGTATTTCAAGTTCAGGTTTTGGTCATTCAAATGGAGTAGGGAACACATCTTTTTGGCATTCATTCACTCAAAGGCTTTCATGGATTGAAGATCTACAAAGGCAAGGTGGTGATGGAAGTTCATTCATGGAGATACATGTTGCATTCACTATATGTATAGTGAAATGTGGAGGAGGCATGCAAACACTTGTTGATCACTTTCATTTACAACTTGTTTGCTGCTATTTTACAGAGAAACCAGAGATGGATACATGGAGGAATTCATTAATTGAGATTCTATGTTCTTTTACATGTACCATTTTTATGATTCTATGTAAAATTGATGTAAGAAATAGTGAAGCATCCTATATGGACACTATTATCTATATCAATTATGTTGTGTCCTATTTTGTACATATTAGGATCCTTGAGAAGAGATCTATTCTGATGATGGAGATCATTCTTAAGTTGGAACAAAGTAGTGTTGTAAAACTAGCAAGTTAAGTTGAAGAGGGAGGTGAAAATTGTCAACATTTCCTTGTCTAGTTTTAGGCCAAAATTGCTAAAAATGGCACATAGTTTAGGATCTGACTTTTCACACGTGTGAAACAGGTCTAGATATTTTTAGTAAGTGTATTTTTTCAGTATGAAGAAGTGTCAAACTTCAAGACCTTCGAAATGAGTCCATTTTCATGTATTTTGGACATATATGCCAATTTTACCTATATAGGGCATATTTTAGGTAAGGAGGGTCTAGAGAGAGGAGAGAGAGTCATCTCTCTCAGCTATATATAGCAGGTAGGCCGTGGAGAAACAGGTTGGAGCAGATCCATGTGCCACATTGGATGGTTTTGATAGATCAAATGTTGGGTTTTCATTGGTTTGATCCATTGGGGTGGGGTTGCTTCTGTGTTTTCCTATTATGCAAATACAACAACAAGTGCTCAAATTAGAATGATACAAATGCTTCAATTGTTACATCCAATGCAAATAAAAAGCATTTACTTCTATACATTCAATCTTATTGTTTGTAAGCTCAATCCAGGCCTACTATTTGCAAGCTCAATCCAAGCTTAAGAGGACAACAACCACAAGCTACATTTGCTTTAATCAAAAGCAAAATTGAAAACCAATTCTTTATGTAAACTTCAATTAACTAATTAATCATTCCCTTCCTACATTGCCATCTTCATGGAACTAGGAGATAGAAAGGTGTAACTAATGAAGTTTGAATGAAAACTTCACTTTTCAGATCTGATTTTCAGATTTACAAGTCTGATAAATAGAACTTCAAACACTTCATTTAAGCAAAAAAAAAAACACTAGTTTTGATCAAAACACATAGCTAGAGTCAATCTTTTTGCCAAAAAAAGTTTGTGTATGTAGAGAAAGACTTCCTCCACCCATCCCACAAATCTCTTTTCAGAACTTTTAAAAATCCAAAGCCCACTTTAAAACTTCTCTAACATGATAAAAAATCAGCCCCTAAACAATTCTATAAGCATCATTACTCTCTTCCAAAGAGAACTAGATTCATTGGATACTTCAACTACAAGCTTCCTACAACTAGAAAAGCCTATAATCTTCCCCAAAAAAAATTTAGTTGGTGATCTTAATAGAACTTGAAGAAGATTAGAAAGGTTACATCATTGAACTTTTATACCAACAAATTCAAGCCACAAATAAGCAGCTTCTTGAAACTAATAAAAAAAACCAAGAATTAAGTCATTTCAGTCTCTTCAAGGACTATATGAGTCCGATCCTTTTTTTTGGAAAGTATTGACAACAAGTACTTTCGAGGGTCGATTCAGGTTTGCAAGATTCCTCGAATCAGGGAAAGACTGAAACGGATTTCCTAATTCAAAACAGGATTTTGTTTCGTAAAGGAAAGGTGTGTGTACCGGAGAATGACACTATAAGGGCCCAAATCTTGCATCAGTGTCATGATAGTCCATGTGTAGGACATCCGGGTATACAAAGAACACTTGACTTACTCGAAGGCAATTTTGGTGGCCTAAGATGAAAAGTCAGGTAGAGGCCTATGTACTTAAATGTACTAAGTGCCAACTAAATAAAGCAGAGAGGCTAAAAGCTAGTGGCCTATTACATCATTTAGATATTCTTACCGGAAAGTTGGGAAGTATATCTATGGATTTTGTGGTCGGGCTTCCACGTACAGGGAAGGGCCACGATTCGGTTTGGGTCATTGTTGACAGACTTACGAAGTTTGCTCAATTTATCCCAACGAAAACTATTGTTAAAGCTTCAGAACTAGCTCAACTATTTGTTGAGAAGTTTTTTCAGCTGTATGGGCTGCCTTGTGATATTGTCAGTGACTGTGACCAAAATTCACTAGGAATTTTTGGCAAGCAGTATTTGAAAAGTGGAAACAACTTTAAGTTTGAGTTCTACAGATCATCCAGAATTAGACAGTCAAACGGAAAGGACCAATCAGACGATGGAGAATATGCTTTGAGCATATGTGGGCCATCGACAATCTGATTGGAAACAGTACCTTCTACTAGTGGAATTTGCATATAATAGTGCAAAACATTCAGCGACCAGATTCAACCCTTTCATGCTTATGTATGGTTTTCAACCTCGATCAGGCAAGTGACGATACCTTAGTTGGAGGTATGGAGTCACGTGACCCTTGGTTAAGGGGTACCCTTAATATTAAGGGTAAGTGCCTTAGATTAAGGTACTAGTGTCCTTGGTTAAGGGTAGGTAGGTGTCTATGCCTTGGATGGAGGTATGGAACCTAAAGAGCAAGATAGTTTCATTTTTGGCCTTTATCACTCGAGATTGTCCATTCAGTGATGAAACCAATAGAATAGTGACTTCAAGACATTGAAATAGCTTAAATTTGGTACCTGTCACTCGGAATAGCTCAAATCTGATGCCTAACGTGTGATTTTGGTGTTGATCACTCGACATGGCTGATCAAGAGATTAGACTCAACTAGTTTCGAATCTAGTATATTAAGAATCATCGACTTTGACCCCTTCTCGATGGGGTTTACCCCTATCACATCATAAATAACTCAAATTTGATATACATCATCATATATAAGTCAATTTTGGACCTTATCATGCGAGATTTTCCATTGCACGATCAAATTAGAGGAATCTCAGGACATTTAAGTAGCTCAAATTTAAGTATCTCCAAATAATTCAAATTTGATTGAAGCTTGTCTAAAACATGTGCATAAGCTGCACAACCAAAGATCCGAATGTGTGTCAGATTGGGCTTTGTACCCCACCATAGTTCATGTGGTGTTGTGTGAGGGATTTGTCGATCCTATTCTGGATGTAGGCGACTGTAGCTACTGCTTCAGCCCATAACACTCTTGGTGCCTTGGAGTAGGCCATCATGCACCTTGCTTCAGCCCATAGCACTCTTGGTGCCTTGGAGTTAGGCCACCATGCACCTTGCGGCTTCCATGAGTGTCATGTTCTTCCTTTTAGCAACACCATTGTGTTGTGGTGTATAGGATGTAGTCCTTTTATGAAGGATTCCTCGATCATTGCAGAAGTCAAGGAAGCTATTCGACATGTATTCTCCACCATCAATTCTAATCTTCTTCACTTTGCTTCACGTGCATCTTTTTGTCCAGTTCACATATTTTGTGAACTTGTCGAGTGCTTCTAATTTGTTGTAAAGATGTCTTTTATGTTCTTCTTCATTTGCACTGAAGACTAAGATATCATCAAAAAATGTTCCTACAAAACGTCTGTGGGGGTTGAAAGACTCGTTCCATCATTCTATTGAATGTTGCGGTAGCATTAGTAAGACCAAATGGTACTACTAAACTTTCATAAAGGCCAGAATTTGTCCTGAAAGTAGTTTTGTGGACATCTTCAGGTGCTACTCAGACTTGGTGGTATCCACTTGTCAAATCAATTCTACTAAATATACAAGGTCCATTTATCCTATCCATAATGTCATCTATTCTTGGAATAGGAAAACGGTTCTTAATTGTAATCTTGTTTAGAGCATGATAGTCCAGACGCATCCTAAAACTGCCATCTTTCTTTTGTACCAGAAGTATAGGAGAGCAATAAGGGGAGTTACTGGGTTTTATAAGGCCTTTCTCTAACAAGTCATTAATTTGCTTGGAATTTTCTTCTTGTTCAGAATGGCTTACCCTATAGGGAGGTCTATTGGGTATGGAACTTCCAGGAATAATGTCTATCATATGATCTTCAGGTCTTTCAGGGTGTAAGGACTTTGGTAACTCGTTCAAAAAACAAGAAGAATACTTTAATAAAAAGACTTTTCTATTATTGTCCAAAGAATGTGCATTTCCATCAACATCATCATCATCCATTCTTTGAACAAACAACAAGTAAGAAAATACTACTTTCTTTAGTACTTTTGATACTTGAATATGGCTTACCAAAGGAATCGTTTCGCCACTTTGTCCTGCATGCACACTAACGTCTTTACCTTTGTGCTTCCATGAAATCAAATGCTTATTGTAGTCCACCAGAGGATTGTGCATTTTGTGCCAAGGCATGCCTAAGATTACATCTGCTCCCTACAAAGGACCTACCATGAATTCTATAGGTCCATAGTAGTCAGAGATTTGGAGCTTAAGTTTTTCAATTACAAGGTAAATGTTTGCATCACCATCAACAAAAGCACCTTTAGCCTTAAGCATAGATTTAGAAAATGAACCGATTCCTATCTCTTGTGCAAGCTTAAAAGAGATGAAATTATGAGAGGAGCCTGCACCAAAGAGAATTAGACAGAATTTGTTATGGACTTGTCCCCATGTTTTGAGAAGATCATGGGTTTGAGTATCTTCAATGCTTTGTACGGCCACCTACTTTCCTTTGTCTACACTTGAAGCTTTGGCATCTTTGAGTGGACATTTGAAGAAAAGGTGTCCTTTTTCCCCACACTTGAAGCATCTTCCTTCCTTGCGATAGGCCTGCATTTGTTCTTTGGAAAGGCATTGAGTCTTTTCTTTTGGAATTTGAGTTGTGGGAGATTCCTTCCTTTTGATCCTACCTCCATTTCGATGACTATCCTGCAGCTCAATTCTGGTAGCATAGTATATGACTTGTTCTAAAGTATCAACTTGTACTAGATCTAAGCCATATTGTATACTTCTATGCAAACCCGAATAGATCAATTCCCCATCAAAAATCTAGCAAGAACAACAAGCAAATGATTAAACTTGAGACCTACTGCCTTCACACATGTGAAGAACAGTACCTATATGGAATTACAGCAGAGAGTGAAGTACACAAGTGTTAGAAAGCAAGAGAACCATAAAATCACAACACAAATATAAGAATACTCAAGATATGCCTCCAAAACCAAGATCTTGCCTCATTGATTTCTCAAAGTGGATCCATCATGGATTAAATACAAAAATCATCATACTCTCTCTCTAAGACACTTCCAACACGTGTGAGACAGGTCATAGTGCTTATCCATATCCACTTTGGCTAAGATTCCATTAATTTGCCACATCATCATTGGTGGCTAGTGTTGACCTTCTAGATTCCTACAAATTAGGAGATAGGTCCTACAATCTAGGAGATTTGACTTTTGACATGTATGAAATCTATATACAATGGATCTGAACTTTCTATATGATATTTCACACGTGGGAGACCACTCCTACCCATGTGATATAGCATTTTCTACCACTAGAATGGTGCCAAGTTTCATAATACTACTAAACTAGTTTTTGGCCAATTTAGCCACTAGTTTCCAATTTAAATGATATGTACAACCTTTATGATCTATCTAAATGACTTAGGCATAGATTTCACACGTGAGAACAGGCTTCACACATGTCTAATGATGATAGGTACAAGTCATTATGGTATTTACAAGATTTAACCAAGTTAGCTTTTGCCAATTTTAACACTCCTCCTCAAAACTAACTTGATACATCTATTTACAACACTTAAGGCTGATCATTGCAGGTTCATAGGTGTGAAGATCAGCCAATGAGTTTGATGAAGATCCAAGATCACCATATCCATGATAGTGCCTCCTTGATGTTGACTTCTTTGATGAACTTGAGAGCTTTGCACCACTTGATCACTTTTTCCATTGATTTGTTCCATCCTTGAAACATATGGTTGATCCAAAAGCTCCTCCTCCCTAAAAATAGCTGAAATTCCATGAGAAAATAAAGAGTCCTTCTTGAATCATAAGGATCACAAAGATCCAACATCATGTTACCAAGATCTCGAGAATTAGGCTCATCAACACTGGCAAGACTATGCATGCTATAATAACCAAGAGTTCGCATCATATCTTCATGCTTGATTTCCATTCTAATCTCAGATCTAATGAGGCTAAATACTTTATTATGGAGATAAGTGTCCTTAGAGGATGATTCACTTACTCTCATAAAGAGTTTACAATTTGCCTCAATACATGAAAAAAGACAAATTTTCACACTATGAGTGAGCAAATCACTCTTACTCTTGCAAGATTCAAGAGCATACATTTGATGAAATAACCATTTGCTTTCTAATTGATCTAAAATCAATTTGAAATCATTAAGAACATCAACTATGTTCTCAAAAGAGTCACCATACTCAACTAGTATTGCTTTACTCCAACTTTGAGTTGCAAAAGTCTCACCAAAGCAAATTGATTCACCAAATGATGTATGAGAAGAAAGCATAAGATGTATACCACTTGAAATGTGCTCCTCTTTCCCTTGAAATGTGAGCCATATGAGCTCAACCATGTCTCTTGATATTCTTCTTGGAATCATAACTTGAGAATGACTCTCCTCCTCAATCCTTGGCACACTTGAACCTTGAGATGACTCCTTAAGATCAACTTCTTGGTGCTCCTCCTTGATGGAAATCCGAGACCTCCATGTCTCATAATGATCACAATAATTATGACCATACATTGTGCACTTTCTATGACCAACAATATTACTTATGCTAGAACCATAAGTCCAAAAATCTCCACAACTTGACATGATTTTTCTAATATTGAAATCAAGAAGTATTTCCATCTCAATAAGGCTAACTACTTGCTTATGGATATAAGTGTGCACTTTGGATGCTTCACTTATTCTCATAAGAAGTTTACAACTTGCCTTTAAAATTGAAAATTTACAACTTTCAACATTATGAATGAACACATCATTCATGATCTTATTGAAACCAAAAGAAAATACATTATGAAGACATTTCCATTTCCTTGTCTTTATATTCAATGTAAGTTTACAAGGAAAACATGCTTTGCTATCTATTAAGGCATCACACTCAGCTAGTATTGCCTTAATCCACATTTGAGATACAAAAATCTCTTCAAAGCAAAATAGTTCTTCAAAAGATGTCATGAGAGCATAAATGGAACTATTTTCATTTTGTGATTGCTCCTCCTTAATTTTGCTTGGTTTCTCTTGGATCATAACAATAACTTTGAACTTATCCAAAGTTCCAAACAAAATGCTTTCCAAGAACATGAAATAAATCCAAGTGACATTCATGAAAGAAACATCTTTCTTTGCATCTTGAACCAAACAATGCACTTCCAAATGAAAAACTTCTAGAGGTTTGAAATGTGTGGTGATGGACTTTTGAAGACAACTCTTGTAAGTCCTTGTGAGACTCCAAGCCTCATGCATCTTTCCACAAAGGAAACACATTTCCTTGGATTTGTCCTTCTTGCCTTTGCATTTTTCAATTGAAGCTCCATCCTTCACCTCGGCCCCTTTGCTTTGGTTCTCCTTGGATGAATTGGTCTTCATTTTGTAGCATCTTGAGACAAAATGATCTCTCTTGCCACAAAGGTTGCATTTAGGATCCTTACTTGCCTCCAATAGGTTGCCACCTATTGATGCCATGATGAGGAAGTAAAACTTTGTGATATGACTTTTCAAAATGTAATTTGTGACTCTCAAGAAACTAGATTTGAACACATTCAACAATCTAGAAGGATCTACACAAGACAAATTTTGAATCATATCTCTTTTCAACCTAGTCAATTGGAAACTAATCTTTGCTTTGATCACTAGGACCAAAGCACTCTATCAAATCACAAAAATCAGATCCAAACACCCCTATTGGACTCAACAAACACCAATGACTCTTTCTTTTGGGAGTTGGAATGGATTTGAAAAGATTTGACTCCTAGATTTTCCCTTTCTCTTGACTAGTTCACTCAACTTTTGATATTCTTGAACAAAGGATGGGTTTTGTTTCAAATACTTGAAAATCAGACTTAATTACTTCTTTTGGACTCACTCTTGACCCAAATAATCTCACTCTTGAGATTTTGATTGAATTTGATTTGATTTGACAACAAATTAAACCACTAATTTTCACAAAAAAAAAATGATCTACACTAGATCACATAAACTTGACATGTATACTTGATTCAAACACACAAAGATCAGATCCAATCACCCCTTTTGGAATCCTCTTGACCCAAAGAATCTCACTCTTGAGATTTGGAATGGACATGAAATGGTTTGATAACAATCTATGTCAATATTTTTTCACCAAGCTTAAAAATCAGACATCTAGAGATTCACAAAGATCCCAACCATGTATGAACACTCAAATATGGACTCCTCCTTGTTCTATACTCCCAATGGGATCACAACTTGACCCTCACCCTCTCACAAAGAAAGTTAGATTAGAACTTATTTGAGTTTCATACATACAATGTCAAATTGTGCTCAAAAATTGAATTCATTCACCCCTATTGGACTCCACCAAGTACCAATGACTCTACCTCTTTAGAGTTGGAATAAAATTCAAATTTTGAAAAATGTGATACTTCTCTCTCACTAAGATATGTGCTTACAAAGAGCTAATGCCACTTAGCAAGATTTGATCACAATGAAGAAGACAATTTTTCCACCAAAGTCAAGAAATGAGTTACTAGAACTTGCCCTCTACAAAGGAAGGAACTCTTAGGATTTTTGGATCAAACACTACACATGTGACTTACACACCTCTATGAATCTCTTTCAAGCCAAACAAAACTCAACTCTTTGAGTAGGAGTGGAACAATGTGACTTAGATCTCAAAAATCACTTCTAGAACTCTCCAACAATGCTTATCACTTGTATTGGTATATTTTGCCTTTATGAGTGTTTGTGCTCTAGAAATTCACTTAAGATTTCACTTGGAGGAATTATCCAAGACTGACTTCTAGCACTTAGATGCTTCTAGTCTCAACCCTTTCACTCTTGAACACATCTAGAGTGAAGATACAATGGATTTCAATCTCTCCCCTTGCAAATCACTCCTTAATCTATGGTTTTTGGCAATCTTTCACTCTCAAATTTAATGCACACCCAAAACATATGAGAATCAGCTTTAATGTACTGTAATAAAGATTCAAATCATCTATATGATTTATCTATACCAAGAACAAATCAAAGGAATAGAAACAATGCATTACAAAGCTTGAAAAATGCACTAGATTGACTAGTTTTGGGTGTATGAGGCATTAAATGCACCAAAACTAAATTTTATTGCTCAGAACAGGTTATGTACGGCCTCACACGTGTGGTAGGTACACCTGAAGCCCACAAAAATATTTGGTACAAATATAATGATTCTATCTATCTATTCAAACTCGCTACCTCAAGATTAGCTAGTTTCCAAAAACTTGCTAGTTTGGGTGTATGAGTAAGTATAGCATCAAACTGAAAAATATAGCTCCAAAACTGGTACTGTATGGCCTCACACGTGTTAAAAGTACCCCTGCAGCCCACAACCAAGTTTTATGCACAAATATCAAGGCTAACTAACTCTTCAAACTCGCCCACTCAAGATTAGTGAGTTTTCTCAAAAAACTTGCCAATCTGGGTGTTGTTTAGATCAATGCTTTAATCTCTTGTACTTGGCTCTGATACCATGTGAAATTTCAGAGAAATAAATACCAAGAATGGATCTAGATCAGATCCTCAAGAGGTGTTGGAAGCTAGATTACATGATCTACTAATCAACCAATGATTAGATCTAGAATTAGATCAATTCCCCATCAAAAATCTAGCAAGAACAACAAGCAAATGATTAAACTTGAGACCTACTGCCTTCACAGGTGTGAAGAACAGTACCTGTACGGACTTACAGCAGAGAGTGAAGTACACAAGTGTTAGAAAGCAAGAGAACCATAAAATCACAACACAAATATGAGAATACTCAAGATATGCCTCCAAAACCAAGATCTTGCCTCATTTATTTCTCAAAGTGGATCCATCATGGATTAAATACAAAAATCATCATACTCTCTCTCTAAGATACTTCTAGCACGTGTGAGATAGGTCATAGTGCTTATCCATATCCACTTTGGCTAAGATTCCATTAATTTGCCACATCATCATTGGTGGCTAGTGTTGACCTTCTAGATTCCTACAAATTAGGAGATAGGTCCTACAATCTAGGAGATTTGACTTTTGACATGTATGAAATATATATACAATGGATCTGAACTTTCTATATGATATTTCACATGTGGGAGACCACTCCTACCCATGTGATATAGCATTTTCTACCACTAGAATGGTGCCAAGTGTCATAATACTACTAAACTAGTTTTTGGCCAAATTAGCCACTAGTTTCCAATTTAAATGATATGTACAACCTTTATGATCTATCTAAATGACTTAGGCATAGATTTCACATGTGGGAACAGGCTCCACACATGTAATGATGATAGTTACAAGTCATTATGGTATTTACAAGATTTAACCAAGTTAGCTTTTGCCAATTTTAACAGTTCTTTGAATAGCAAGACTTTGTACAATGTTAGCATGAGCATCCAACAAACCATTAAGAATAACTTGAACAAGCTCTCCTTCCTTAATGCTCTCTGTGAAAAATTGCCTACATTGGCAAATCTAGCCATGTAGAATATTGTACATTTTGTCAATATTGTTTGTTGGTTACTTCAATGGCCAAAGTGCCACTTGTACATACACACCTAAAGTAGGTTACCACGAGTCAAGAGGAGTGATTCCTACTTTGTAGGACCTAGACCATGATTTATGATGAGATTTGTACCTACCATGCACCTACCAAGCATGACTCTTGGATCTAGGCTAGGGTTTTCACATTAGGGCAAGAAAGTGGAGTCTACTTCCTCATTACATGCTGGATTTTCACCTAACTTTGCAAAGGAAGTGTGTTTTACTATGTACTCCCATTCTCCATAGTGAGAAGATAGAAACTTTTTGGAGCCTCAAGGAGAAACTCGAGTTACCTCTCATTCTATGGTGATCACTCTATTTTTTCAATGAAACCCAGCTTTGGCACTTTGTAAACACTGTCTACAGGCCGTACTACAGCCTTATTTCCACACGTGTGGAGTTGGATTATACTAATTGATCAATGCTTTGATTGTCTCTACTTGTTTCCTATCAAGCTGCTAAACTAGATCTTGTTTTCTGATGACTAGTTTATGATAGATTGTTTAACAAGCATACAATCACCTTGTGGATCATTCAAAGATCCATTTATGGTCCTTAGTACTGTGCTTTTCACATGGTATCAGAGCCAAGTACAAGGCCATTGATCTATGTTTGAATCTAATCTAGTTTTAGCAGGTTTTGGTGCAAAAAGCTAGTATTGGAAGGGCGAGCTGGTATCCAGGTTTTGGTGAGGGGATTTGATCCCAAACTTTTTCAGGATCAAAATCCGTATTGTTCACACGTGTGGGCATCTCTGAACCAGCATTTAATAACCCATATTCATTGGATCATAGAAAATATATCTGGTGTCAGTTTGATGTAATTTTTGGTGCAAATCTAGGATAAGCTACAAGATCACTTGACCTTGATTGGTTTTGAATTTGTTTCATGAAAATGAATTAATCTAGGCTGATTTCAGACCTTCTTAAAGTGGAAACCAGGTCTTGAAAGTACATCAAAGTGAATGAGAGAGATAGAGTCAAGTTTTGTCCAAGAATAGCCAAGATTGGCAAGATTTGCTTGAGTGTAGTTTTCATCTCATCTTATCTTCATTCCAGCTTGTGAGGGAGTGATAGAACTGTGATTACAAATCCATCTGTTGGATTAGAAGTCAACATTTGAGTGAAACACTGCAAGTTAGAAACCTTTGTGAGTTTCAAGTACAAACAAATCTATATCTTGTGTGTAGAATCTTGCTAGTAAGATGGGATCAGTGGGAGCCTACCTTCTAGAAACTAGTGAGAGGTTAAATTCTACCAATTATGCTATTTGGAAAGTGAGGATGGAGTCACTAACGGTGCTCCAGGATCTTTATGAGTTTCTAATAGATGATGAAGATGAACCTCTAGGTGCACAGGAATTAGTGAGATACAAGAAGAGGTCTAGGCTTGCACTTCACTGTATTAAGATGAATGTAAGCAATGATCTTTTAAGGGAAGTATCATCATGTAAGAGTGCTAAAGAGGCTTGGGAATCTTTAAAATCTATCTATGAGTCTAGTAACACTTCGAGGGTTCTCATGCTTAGGAATCAGATTCTACAAAGCATGAAGAGGAGTGATGAGAGTGCACAAGATTATGTGCTAAGAATCAAGTCTCTTAATAGGGAGTTAGCTTCCATTGGAGAAAAAATTCAAGATAGTGAGCTTGTTCAGATTGTCCTAAATGGTCTAGGGAGTGGCTTTACAAATTTGGTCCAAAGCTTTGCAATCCAAGACACTTTGCCTACTATAGAAAAGCTACACAGTGTATTAGTAGCTAAAGAGTGTAGGATGTTGCATACCAATGCAAGAATGAATGCTATTTCTGTGCAGGATGGTGATGAGAAAGCTAATTTCTCATTCAAAAGCAAGAAGAAGACCAATGGCAAGAAGAAGCACTTCAAGGAGACCAAGGAGGAGGATGAGGCTTCAAGCTCAAAGGGCAAGATCAAAGACAAGTCCAAGTACAAATGTTTTTTCTGTGGAAAGAAAGGACATTTTGCATCAGAATGTCTCAAGAAGAAGAAGGCACAAGAGGGCAAACAAAGCAACATTGCACATCAGGAGGAAGAGGAGGATGAAGAGTCATCCTTGATGGTTTCCAACAAACCACCATCATCCAAGAGCAACACCAATGATTCTTGGTGGATTGATAGTGGGGCAAGTTCCCACATGACATATCAAAAGGACATATTCTCCACCTTACTTTCTTACAATGACTTACATAGATCAATCTATACTGCAAGTAGTCAAGAATGTAAGATAAGTGGAATAGGAACAATTCCCTTGTATGTGGGATCATCCAAAAGGATGAATCTTGATAATGTTCTTTATGCTCCTAAGTTAACCAAGAATTTGCTTAGTGTTGGCGAGTTAATGGATAATGGCCTAGATGTACAATCTAAGCATGGAGTTTGTTCCATCCTTAGAAATGATGAATGTATAGCCAAAGTCTTTAAGCAAGGTAGATTGTTTAAGCTTGATGCTAATATTGCAGTGGAGAGTGTTAACTTGGCAAAGGTGGAGCTATCAAAGGTGGAATTGTGGCACAAAAGTTGGGCCACCCCAACTACAAAGCCATGGAATCTATGGCTACAAAGGAGCTTGCAGTTGGACTCCCCAAGCATTTGTCAAAGTGTGGGAAAAGATGTGAAGCATGCAGCCTCTCAAAGGCTCACAAACTACCCTTCTCAAGATCTACATCAAGATCAAACTCTCCTTCTGAACTCATCCATTCGGATGTTCATGGTTTTTCACATGAGTCTAATGGTGGTGCCAAGTACTATGTAATCTTCATTGATGACTATTCTAGATTTTGTTGGATGTACCTCTTGTCTAGCAAATCAATGATGTTTGATTCTTTTGTAAAGTTCAAGACTTTGGTAGAAAATCAACTTAGTAATAAGATTAAGGTATTAAGGAGTGATAATGGAGGTGAATATATCTCCAATAAGTTGATTGACTTTTGTAGTTCTAATGGCATAAAGAGGGAGTTGCCATGTCCATACACCCCTCAACAAAATGGAGTGAGTGAGAGAGGCAATAGATCTCTTTGTGAGTGTGCTAAGGCCTTTAAGGCTAGATGCTTCTCTATCCAAACCATTTTGGGGTGAAGCAATAACTTGTGCTAACTATTTGTGCAATAGATTGCCAAACCAAGCCATTGGAGGAATCACACCATTTGAAGCTCTATTTGGAGAGAAGCCGAATCTCAAGGATCTCAAAGTTTTTGGATCCACTTGCTATGTACACCAATCCTTGGATAAGAGAAGGAAGGATGATGCAACATCCATCAAAGGCATCTTTGTGGGATATGGTGAGAATAGCAAAGGTTATAGAGTCTTCAATCCCATCACTAGCAAGGTGATAGTGAGTAGGGATGTTATTTTTTATGAAGGACATGCTTGTGATTTGGATGATAATGCTACTAATCATCTTGATGCCAAGGATCATGCTAGGATGGAGGAGGAGCTTCTAAGTGAAGAAGAACTTGAGGATCCACGTCAAGATGCAAGAACTCCAAGAACTCCAAGAACTCCAAGAAGATCTACAAGGGCAAGATCCGAGCCATTGAGGCTCACTTATGATGGTCAAGGTGATCAAAGGGAAGGCTCATCATCTTTCACATCTTACACCTTTCTTACTTCAATGTTAGATGAGCCAACATGCTATGAAGATGCTTGTAAGTCTAAAAGTTGGATGGATGCTATGCAAGTAGAGTATGATGCTCTTATTGAGAATCATACTTGGGATCTTGTGGATCTTCCTCAAGGAAAGAAACCTCTTGATTGAAAGTGGGTGTTTAGATTGAAGTATAATCAAGATGGATCAATAAGCAAGCATAAAGATAGGCTTGTTGCCAAAGGTTTTTTACAACCCAAAGGCATTGATTATGATGAGACTTTTGCTCCTGTGGCTAAGCTTGTTACTATCAGGTTGATCATTAGTCTTGCTACAACCTTCAATTGGGAGCTATTCCAACTTGACTTCACAAATGCATTCCTCAATGGTTATTTGGAGGAAGAGATCTACATGAGGCAACCCGAGGGCTTCATCAAGGCAAAGCATGAAGGAAAGGTGTGCTTTTTTAAGAAGAGCCTTTATGGGCTCAAGCAAGCACCTAGAGCATGGTACTCTAGGCTAAACTCTTTTCTCATTTCCATCAATTTTGTAATGAGTGCCTATGATCCATCATTGTATATAAGTTCTCATGATGGCATGATCATTATTCTTTTTTTGTATGTAGATGACATTATCTTGAGTGGTAATGATCTAGATGGAATTAGAGATGTAAAAATTGCTTTAGCAAAAGAGTTTAAGATGGTAGATCTCGGCCTATTGAGCTTCATTCTTGGAATAGAGGTTATTAGAGGATGTGATGTTAGCTTCATTTGTCAATCTAAATATGCTACATCCATCCTAGATAGATTTGGAATGAGGAATTGTAAAGGCATTGAGACACCAATGGAGCACTTAACTATAACAAGACCTGATCATAGTTATAGTGCTGGAAAGTTAAGCCAATTCATGCAAAGTCCTCTAGTTTCACATTGGAAGATGGCCAAAAGAGTTCTTAGATACATTTCATTCACTAAGAATTTTGGTATTTTGTATAGAGGAACTAATCTTGGCTTAAGAGCCTATAGTGACTCGGATTTTGCAGGTGACAAAGTGGATAGAAGATCAACAAGTGCCTTTGCCACCTTTCTATGTGATGGAGTAGTATCATGGCTTTCCAAAAAGCAAGATACCATCTCCCTATCTTCCACAGAATCCGAATACAAGGCCTTGACATCAACATGCAAGGAGGTCTTGTGGCTCAAAAGGCTATTGGTGGAGCTTCATGTCATGGAGGAGGAGATCCCTATCATCTATTGTGACAACCAATCAGCCCAATCACTTGCAACTAATCCTACATTCCATGCAAGGAGCAAACACATCGAAATTGCTCATCATTTCGTGAGGAAAAAAGTGCAAGCTAAAGAGATCAAGCTCCAACACATGCCATCATCAAGTTGCTTGGCTGATTTGTTTACTAAACCTTTACCTAAAGATTCATTTGTCAAGCTTAGATCTTCAATTGGAGTTATTGATAAAAGCACTGTGATCTCCAAGGCTAGATTTGAGGAGGAGTGTGAAAAATTGCTTACATTAGCAAATCTAGCCATGTAGAATATTGTACATTTTGTCAATATTGTTTGTTGGTTACTTCAATGGCCAAAGTGCCACTTGTACATACACACCTAAAGTAGGTTACCATGAGTCAAGAGGAGTGGTTGTGTCTATTTGGTAGTGATTCCTACTTTGTGAGATCTAGACCATGATTTATGATGAGATTTGTACCTACCATGCACCTACCAAGCATGACACTTGGATCTAGGCTACGGTTTTCACATTAGGGCAAGAAAGTGGAGTCTACTTCCTTATTACATGCTGGATTTTCACCTAACTTTGCAAAGGAAGTGTGTTTTACTATGTATTCCCATTCTCCATAGTGAGAAGATAGAAACTTTTTGGAGCCTCAAGGAGAAACTCGAGTTTCCTCTCATTGTATGGTGATTACTCTATTTTTTCAATGGAACCCAGCTTTGGCACTTTGTAAACACTATCTACAGGCCGTACTACAGCCTTATTTCCACACGTGTGGAGTTGGATTATACTAATTGATCAATGCTTTGATTGTCTCTACTTGTTTCCTATCAAGCTACTGAACTAGATCTTGTTTTCTGATGACTAGTTTCTGATAGATTGTTTAACAAGCATACAATCACCTTGTGGATCATTCAAAGATCCATTTATGGTCCTTAGTACTGTACTTTTCACACTCTCATCAATGCAAGCCAACTCATCATTCATAGCTTTTACTCTCAAAACAAATGCATCTGGACTCTCTTCACTCTTTTGCAAACATTGAAAGATTTGTCTTCTTAGAGTCAACACTCTAAAAGTAGACTTGGATTCATAAATCTTCTTCAAAGCTACACAAGCCTCACTTGATGAAGTACACTTACCAACTTCCTTGAGAAGTTCATTGGTAACATTCATCTTAATCATATGTAGAGCTCTTTTGGCCCTTGTTGTGTTCTTGGCCTCTCCTCCAAACCTACAAAAATATCCAAAACATCATTCATCTCAAGAAGTGATTCCATACTCACTTTCCACAATGGTTGTTTGAGGTAAGCCTATCATTGCCTTCCAACATGTATCTACTTGATGTAGCCATGTTGCAATGACCTGATCCTTCTCTTTCAATCTTTTCCAATGCACAAAGCACTCTTTTGAAATACAACAAATGTTTTCAAAAAGAAATCACAAAGATATGGAACCTCTCAATTCTCTTCCAACACTTATATCAAGCAAATCAACACATACAATAGTGAAATCTTGATCAACCTATTATCTATCCTCAATCTAATGACTCTTGCCACTTCCTAAGATTGAAACACACTCAAATGAAGTTAAATAACCTCACAAACTAGAGATCCAATCAAAATTAGGTTTTTGACAAAATCACAAAAAATTGAATATTTCAAATTCTACATGCAATTGCCCAAAACTTGATAGGCAATCTTGTAGCGACCACTTAGGCTATTCTAATGCATCAAAAATCGGCCAAATCTAGTATGTGAAGTGTAAAATCAGAATTGATCAAGTATATAAACCTATTTTGAGTTTTGATCTACAAAAAATCCAATCTACATGTGCAAAGAACTCGATTTCTGAGTAGAAGTCAATCTAGCATGCTCTAGCATTGATATCTCCTCCAAATCCTTGATAGATGTGATTGCTTCCTTCATAACCTAAAACACAATAGCTCTAGTACCATGTGAAGAATTTCAGATCACTAATATCCAAAACATCCCTTTGATCTTTGGTTAGAAAGTCAACAAATCACCAACCTTGAAAATGTAGAAAAATCAACATCTATTCTATGAATGAGATGCAAACTCTAGTAGATCTTGATCAAACATCAATCAAAACTTGAAATGAAGTTTTTTGTCTATACAAATATAGTGAGCTACTTGTATTTCACACGTATGGATCCGAATATAACAATGAGCATTCTACACACAAAATTGCAACATATCACCAATATAGTGCACCAATGGATAGATGACCCAAAGAGAACGATGTATAAACATGAAATGAGATAAGAGATAGAGAAATTTTCTCTTTTTATAGTGGGTCCAAACCTAATTTCAAGCTTTGGTTTCTCTCCATAATGAAAAACCCTACTATTTTTGTGACTAGATTCAATGTCTCTACTACTCAAATTGAATCTACCAGAAACTCGTGTACTAAACTTTTCTAAAGTGTTTATTCAAATGCTTTTAGACTAATATAACTCTTAAAAGCCAAACTCTAAGTCTAATATGAAATTGGCCTCAATTGCCAAATAAACAAATGTAGCAAATTTGACTAAACTAGTTGAAATCTTTCACAGAATCTGTCATTTTCAATTAAATAATTCAATAAAAAAAAATAATGTGGTGATTGGAGGTTAGGATTTTTAGTTTGGCAATAGTTTAGGTATATGTTTATATCTATCAGGTGTCTAGTGAATATCTACAATGTGCAAAGTGACTATATGGGTCTTTATCATACCCATATGGTAAAAGTTCTTGAAATGAAGTTTTTGTCTATACAAAAATAGTGAGCTACTTGTATTTCATGTGAAAAAAGTACAAAAAGGACCAAGAGTGGATCTTAATCTGATTCTCAATAGGGATTGGTTGTCAGATTCTTCGTTCTTTCAACTTTGAAAGCTAGCCAATTTCAAATTCCGGTTTAAAAATGGTAGTGCTCACTCTCTTTTCTTTTTTTGGATATGGGAGGATATATTTTTTTAAATCTTTCTTTGCTCTTTCAACTTCGAAAGCAAGGCAAATTTATACACGAGTCGAAAAGTGGACTATAAATTTTCCAATCCAAACTTATCTAAGACATTGATCAGTTTCCTTTTAAAGCTAGAGATGATAAAAATTGACTTTGTAACAAGTCCATGGAGAGCAGACACTCAATTGGTAACTTGGCAACATGCTAGTAAAATTTGTCAAAGGACATGACTTTGTTTGAGTCTAAGACACTTTTCTTTTCTCATCCTTCTATGTTGAAATTTTGAGTAGTCTTTCTAAAGGTTGTTACACTTAGCAAGGGTTCAAAATTTGCTAAACCCACCAAGTAGCATGACTTAATTCTACTTATGAAAATTATAATGAATCTCAACATACTTTGACCTAGCATGAAACACATAAGTATTTATTAAATAAAGACAACTCTAATTATCAAAAGATATTAACATAGAATCCTCTGGAATTTGTCCAAAATCACTTTCAAGTTTATCAAATGTTGTCCACTTCGAAAATAAATAAGTTGCAATCTAAAGGAAAAACATCAAAAGAACTTGCAGGCTCTAAAAAATTATATATGTGAAGCTTTACATACTCTTGGTTTCAATAGAGGAGCTTATAAACATGGGCAAATTCCTCTTCCAAAGCTTTGGAATAATGAGTGGATCTACTTCAATGATAATATATCTGAGCCATTATGTTGGAAAATGTATATTAATATGTAAGAGTCATTGAAAAGTAATACTAAGTAAATAAATATATATATATATATACATATATGTTGGTGTGTTCCAATATCTCTATTTATAGGTACCATAATATTATAATTCTTCGTTGGTCTATAAAGTCTCGGTACAATGTTTATTGAATTATCTTGATAATTCATTGTTCGATATGTGGATGAAATGAGTACTTCCAATTTTGGTTTTGATCAAATTTGAAGCTAATTCTTGCTTGATGTTCATTTTTTGTTTTGGGATTAAACATCTTGAACAAGATAATGGAGGCAATGGTGTTGATGTGGATTATATTATTTCATTGGTACTAGAAGATTGCATAAATCGATGAGATCTTTTTAAGAACATGCATTGGGCCCACACATTCTATTGTGCATTATTGGACTCTTCTTTATACACACGGACTCCCCAGGATCCAAGGACAAGGCAATTTATATCCTAAAAATTGAGTTTCAGAGTTTTATCATTGTATTAATATATGTTTATTCTCTTTTGAAATACCTCGATAATCTCTCAAAAACTATAAAAAATTAACATATGTTTCTCTAGACAATCAACTATGGTCGTCAGCCAATGAAGGTTCATTGTTGTTGGAAGGTACAAATTTCATCCAAATTACTGAGAATTAGGAAAATTTAAAATATCGATTCTTGGAATGGTCTCAAAATGCAATATGACCTTCCAAAGTGAAATATTGACATGAGAGCTAGTGGAATGTTCTTGGAATGGGGCATAATGGGAATGCCCCCTTTGCCTGTTCCATGGTACTTATATGTACCTATTAATGATGCATTTATCTATTGTAGACTATGTTGTAGTTGACAATTGGCTTGTTGGTGGAGAGCACCTTCATCAAATGCTTCTATAGGTAAAAGAGCATCAAGCTAATGTAGAATTGCCATCAACCATCATATGCTAGAAGACAAACATTGTTGAATGTGTAAGTACAGTCTAGATATTATTACATTATATCCCTCTCCCTCTCTCCATCGCACTTTCTTTGTCTATCTCTCACTTTATGTGTCTATCAACAAGTCTCCTACATATATGAACTACATTTATTGTCTCCTATATATGTTAGTGAATTCACTTACTATAAGAATGTAATCTCTATGTATAATTTGCAATATACATCATTTTAATGTTAAGGTGGTGATTTCATAATGGTTCTGATCACTTCCGTTGTAGTTAGAAGTAGTAAGCTCAATAAGTAACTAAACAAAAAAGCCAAGCTTGCAAAAAAATGATAAAGTTGTACATGCCAATTAGTATCAAACTTTGTGGATATAAGCCATAGAATTCTTGCTATTTTTACTCATAAATTTCACAATTATGGGATTTTTTTTTTTTCCATATTTGACCTCATACAATAAATCATTGTAGAATCATTACAACTTTGACTTGAAATGCCTTCAAAGGTCTAGATGGGAGCTACAACTTGAGGGTTGGATTTACAGGTTTGGCTTGAAACCATTTCGAGAGCATTGAAGGGAGCTGCAACTTGAGGGACCAAGTGAGTTAAAGTAGCTTGTCTTGTAATGTATGTCAAGTGCTACTAATATTGGTTATTAAATTATGTGATTTTTAAGTAGATTAATATCCATTCTGCCTCTAGATTCCTATTGCCTCACTTATGCCTTATAGATTAATTTCTGTTTTTGGTTAAAAAAACATCACTCACAATTACATCAACAACTTTGTCATCTTCTTCCTTTAAAAAAAAAAAACCCTCCTAAAATTACGTCAATAAGTTCTTATAAGGTGCAGTAGCTTGAAGCTTCATATTCCTAGAGTACATGGGAAAAAGCAAAATGGCCTCAAAATGCAAAATGACCTTCCAAAGTGCAACATTGACGTGAGAACAAGTAGAATGTCCTTGGAATGTGGCATAATGGGACGTCCCCTTCTGCCAGTTCCATGGTACTTATATCTACCTACACGAAAATGACACAAAATATGGTTCAAGCTCATGTATTATGTCATCTATTATGGTAGATATAGCTTCTTAAGGATCCATTTTGTTGTTTCTTTCACCTTTTCATCACACACCATTGGATGAGTGGCAATTCTTGAGCCCACATCAACAAACTTGTTCTCATAGTCAACATATTCGAGACATCATTGGCTATATGTGGCAAATAAAAAAACTCATGTGACATAAAGCTTGCACTAATTTAGGAGTGTAAATTTAAATGACTACAAGCTATCCTAGATCCCAATTAAAGAAAGAAATCAAAGGTTTGCTTTTAAAATTATCGTTTATAAATGATGATGAACACTTATACTAATTAAAAAAGCTATTTTTTAAGATCTTCAACCCTTACACTATAGCTTAGTAAAAAGTTGTGCAATGGTCCCTACAGTGGATTAGGAAAATTCTTGATAGCAAATTCTTGAATCAAGTATAAAGTAATTATATCGATTGAATCAAAAGTTTCAACATTGGATCCACAAAGTCTATCAAATGAAACTTTAAAAAAGATGTCCACCTAAAATCAAACGTCAAGTTGCACATGATGTGCTAAACATAGCAATAAAATCAAGCTATGTTTTTATTGGGGTGAAAGCAACAAAGTACATGATTATAACTTTTCTAGAAAGAGCTGCTGGTATTCAAATTTATATGAGTCAAAAACTACATATTAGGTAGAACGCCATTGGCTATATTGTAAAACTAGTCATTGCAATATTATTTCAAATATTACATGAGCTTATTTTGATTAATCTATTTGTAAATACTCTACAAAACAAGCTAAGCTCTAAGCTTATTGTTGCTTTGACAAAAATTCCTGACATGATGTTTTGATATACAAAAATCCCAACTAGTAAACTTCATGCTCAAGGCTCAAACCACGTTAAGGGGCTGTTGAAGAACTAGTTGAGGCATGTCTGAGAGGAGCAGCTTGCTGGAAAGGTTAACTATCCCTGGATTTGCACTACTGAAGGAGAATATAACCTTCACCTCTTTTTGAGGGTCCAAGTTCATCATAAAGTGGACCATACCACGAGGAACCACAAAGACATCATTTGCTTGCAATGTTTGATTGAAGAGCTTGTCTTTGGAGTCTATGAAGCCTACAGTAAGAGTTCCTTGGATGACATAAATCAACTTAGAACCTCGAGGATGGAAATGGAGCGCAAGAATCCCTCCCGGCTGGAAATGCATCAGTGCATAAGAGATACCCAACCCTTGTAATGCTGGAAAATCTGACACAAAAGCGGTCTTTGTAGCAGTTTCTCCAAAGCCAGCAGAGAGCCCTTCACGAAAACCAGTAAAAGTGAAAAAATTGCCATCCAAAGTTTTGATATCAGTACTTACAAAATCTGTTGTTAGCTCTGGATCTGAGCCATGGGCCATCATAGCTCGGACTAAAAGAGATATCAACATTGCAATATACATATTTGTATTGACTTATGTATATAATCCTTTGCACCTCCACTTATGTGATTCCAAGAAGACGATATTACAAAAGCAAATCAGTATAAGAAATTGAAAAAGTCAGGTGTGATATAAAGAAAAGAGATCTACACAATGTCTTCAGAATGAAAAGACAATATTAGTGTATATTTCAACAATCTCTCCTAGTTGACTAGCTATTGTGCTTTGTTTAAGGAAGAAAGGTAGAAAGTTGGTTGCATAGAGAGAGAGAGAGAGAGAGAGAGAGAGAGAGAGAGAGAGAGAGAGAGAGAGAGAGAGAGAGAGAGAGAGAGAGAGAGAGAGAGAGAGAGAGAGAGAGAGAGAGGTTGTGTGTGTGTGTGTGTGTGTGTGTGTGTGTGTGTGTGTTCTTGCTTATATAGATGCATCCATGAGAAGTCATGTCATTAGTCCATGTTCATTTCACTTTCCCAAGTTAGATTCTTTGCTATCTCATGTGTTGGATAATGTCAAAAGGCATTTTTCTAAAGTGCATTGATTTGAAAAGCAACTAGGATTATTCTGATTTTGGAAAAACCTTCATGTTTTTTTCATTCTAGTTTGACTAACCTCTATCTTTGGCTTACAAAATGGGCCAGGCCATTTGCATCTAATAAGCCATGAATAGTAGTTTTGACCATATGTGGAGCCCCATTAAAGAAAACACATGGCTAGATATTTTGCATAGTTTTCCACCTCTCGACACAAATACCATATGTACCTACAAAATGGAAACTAATCATGTCAAGCATTTTGTATGTTCCAAATATTCTCAACATTTTCCTGAAAACTATGGAATCCACACTTTTTGGAAAAAAAAAATAAAGTTGATTATTGGAAGTTAGAATTTATATGTTTGGCACTAGTTTAGATATTTATTTATTCTACGAGGTATCTCTACGACATGTTTGGAAAAGGTCTTTATCAGCTAAGATATCTATATGAATTTTTAAGAAGATTCTACATTTTGAGAAAAATAAAAATATGTACAAAGTCTTTGCGAAACTATCTATAAAATACCAAATTCTCATATTGCAATCTCCATGATGTCAAAAGACCAAAATTTTAAAATCCATGGGTATCGATATATGTTGGTACCTACATAATTCATAGCATTCTCTCTCAATTTTATTCTGAGCCTAATCTAGTAAAACGAATAATATTTAGATGAGTTGGGAGCACTCTATCTCCTTTCCCTCTGGAGCTAGGGGGATGTCTCTCTCTTTCTTGATGTAGCTAATTTTTGTGTTTTCTTATATTTCTTTCGACATTCAAAGCTAGCCAATTTTAAACTCCAGTTTAGAAATGTGAATCCTCATTCCCTTTTATTTATTTTTTGGATATGGGAAGATTCGTTCCTCTTTCTCATTGTAGGTGATTTCTTGTAGGCCTCTTTGTTCCTTCAACTTTGAATGCTAGGATATATTTTACTCCAATCCAAATTTATCTAAGACATTGATCCTTTTATTTTTGAAAGGTACAGATGATAAAGTTGACTTTGTAACACGTCCATGGAGAGCGTACACTAAATCATGTCACAAACACTATGAGGAATATTTGAAAATGAAGCTATAATCTATGAGTGGTATCTATATATAGTTTGCCAAACCTTTTTGTTAGAGTGATTCTTAGCACTTTTTAAAACTTTGTTAATTGAACAATTTGCATCATATTTTTTCACTGAGCAAGTACCTTTATCTTGCTCATAATTTAGGCGTAATTTTGGTCTTTTTCTTTTATGTTAGTTCCAAGGTCAACCTATTAAATTCTGAAGCCAGATGTGTGTAAGACTTTGCCAAATATTGGAGAGCATTATAGTGGGCCATCTGTCTCATTAAGACTTGCTCAATTAAAGGTTATGCGATGCTCAAACATGCAAAGTCCTCAACTTGACAACAAGCTAGTAAAATTTGTCAAAGGACATGACATTGTTTGAGTCTAAATCACACTTTCTTTTTTTGTCTATTCATATTTAAATTTTAAGTTGTCCTTTTAAAGGTTGTTACATCTAGCAAGGGTTCAAAATCTGCTCAATTCGCCAAATGGCATGACTTTATTCTACGTAAAGACATCACCAATGGAATATTCATAAGGATTGGGTCCCATGTTTTTTGTTTGCACACCCTATAACTTGTCGTGTGGAAAAATTTTCTTGACGATTATCCAACTATGAGTCTATGATCTATGATGTTAATACCTAGGCAATGCACTCAAGGTTAACTCAATGTGAGAAATGGAATATTCAAATGTCATACTGATAGAACACATACATCATCTTTATCACTCTTATACAAAAGTCCCAAACATGTGGACTAAAATAGATATTCTTTATTTAGATTCTATTATTATTAAGGGTTGATTGTCAATGGCAACTCCAAAATTCAATTCAAAATACTTTATAATAGAGAGAGAAGGACAACAAAACTTTGGTGTCATCATGAGATTGGACCTCATTGATCCTCATCACAAGTACATACTTTCATGATAATTGTGCTTGATTAAGCTTAGATATTGTTGATTAGAACTCAAGCTCCATGGAGAGCCAAAGTCAATGCAAAAATCAATGCCTAGAATCTAGAAGATCTAGAGTGCAAATAGCGCACCTCTTCATCTATGCCATACATTTGGAACAATCACATTCAAGAGGTTGCACCTTGCTAAAAAAAGGTCTAAATCCTAAGTCTGAACAACCCTAAGAGTACTTTACGAGTCTCAACTTTAAGTATGTAATTTTGTGAGATTGGAAATTATAATACCCTATTAAATGCACTTTTTCATGGATTATTATTAATGTGATGCAAAAGCCTAATCAACCCATTCAAATGATGAAGACAAGGCCCGAATATGAAGAAATATCTAATGGATGCAGCAATGATAAACTTATTCAATAATATATCGAAGGGAAAGATTGTAGGGCATGTAGTTCTTGTTGGTGAGCATCCCTTCCGCCTTTCAAAGAGAGTTAGAACACTAGATAGGTACTTAACTATGCCAAGTTGCTAGATTTAGATACATTCTACTCTTTTCCCTAACTCTTATCCACTTTAACACTACTTCCACTAACTCTAACCACATGCATTCATCTTGAGAGAGAGAGAGAGAGAGAGAGAGAGAGAGAGAGAGAGAGAGAGAGAGAGAGAGAGAGAGAGAGAGAGAGAGAGAGAGAGAGAGATCAAATATCCTCTTGACAAGTCAAGATCAAAACCTTTTAAAATCCTTTATTCACAAACCAACAAGGAAAAACATAGCTGAAAAGTACGCAGTACTAGAAAGCACCATAAAGCACAACATATTTTAAGACATCCAGCTGGTACCTGCCACCATCCCACCACACAAAACTACACAAATTAGCACAGTGAGGAAGATAGGTGTCAATGCCGAATGTTAGTTGTTATCCATGTACAAAATATGTTAAGCCCAACTAATTAGCTTGCACTGTATATAAAGTCATTTATAGTCCGATCTTTCCTTACTGAACGTTATTTAAAGTGATAGGCCTAACCATATCGATACCGTATTAGGGCAAGTGCCATAGTGATCAGTTTAAAGGTATAGGTTCCTACCTTTTGTTTGTGCAAGTATATTATAATGCATTTATGAAAAGAGCAGTAAAATATAGTGCAAAACACTAACCAGCACATGAAATTTGGGACAAATCCATGCCATACCAAAATTTTACTTGTAAACAAGTCATGTGTGGTTCTCATGACTTCTTGGGCACATCCATGCCATACAAGAGTCCACAAGCGATCTTATTGTTAGATAAGCTTATGAACGATGATGGTAATTTACTATGCCATAGAGCACAATACTCGTTATCGTAGACAAATGCCTTTATGTCATTTTTTCATATACCCAACTTTGAATCTTTAATGCCAGAGTAACGCCGAAATATATGAGAAACACTAACCTAAATGGTCGATGCAAGTGATTCATGTGAACTGGCCATATGAGCATTCGAGAGCTCATGAGTACCGCCAAAGTCCGTATGCAAGTCTATTTATAGCATTGCATATTAATGCACATGAAAGATATACTATGGTTGTGATCCATAACATTTTACATACATGGTAACTGATAAGGTAGTGGAGATCATACCTTATCTCTTAGTATGTTGCAAACTGATGGTGTAAAGCTCAATGCTTATGTGATCTTGTTGCTATACTGTTGAAAGCCAAATATGATAGCAAATTTGGTTAAAACATAAAAGTATTTCAACTACTCATTGCGATAATACAACTCATACATCCAAACATCATTAAAATGAGCTCATTGTTGGCAAGTGGACTGATGAGCTAGGTATAGTATCTCATCGTTGGTCTATCATGATATACCTTTCGATATCATATGTGGGATAGTCTAGCGTTGAACCACATTGAATGCTATAAGCATAAGCAACGTGGATACCTCATGTATCATGCTGCATGCAAGCTATATAAAGAAAGCAAGTACTTCTCTGGTCAACGGTAGGCTGTGGGATCGCGATTGAGCATCATATATATACTTTTCAGAGCAGCGATTAGAAATGTATATTGCCTATACATGATGCTCTTGATCAGCGATCGAAAGGATTCATTCACAACCATGCTTTCTAGCCAGCGATGGCATAGTTTACTCTGACCAACAGCGTAAAACAACAAATGAAGGTATGTTAAGAATCCATATTTGGGCAGCGTTTGCATACAAAGTAATCTCATACAGACTTTTTGCTAAGTAATAGTCAATACTGTGATATTGTAGGCAGCCAAGAAGTGCCATTCAAAACACTTGCAATATGTTTTCTATTGAGAATTCAGATAGCAAGAATATGAAAGAGTTGAATATATGTACCGTGTGTACAATATCATTGCCTCCAAATGTAGGAGGGAGGGCATAGAGAGCTCCAAAACTATCTTGTCAGAGGATCGGAATGAAGAGAGGGCAGGCAAACATGAGAAGAGAAAGTAGGAAGTCATGGGAGGAGGAGGAGGAGGAGAGAGAGAGAGAGAGAGAGAGAGAGAGAGAGAGAGAGAGAGAGAGAGAGAGAGAGAGAGAGAGAGAGAGAGAGAGAGAGAGAGAGAGAGAGAGAGAGAGAGAGAGAGAGAGAGAGAGAGAGAGAGAGAGAACCCACCAATCGTACCCGTAGTTAGTGAATCCCTCAGGGGGGCAGTTAGCTCTCTCCTAAGGGAAAGCTAACTGCCCACCAAAAAAGTATCAAAAGCCACGAGCTTCTACAAGAAACTATTTCACGAATCTTTCAAGCTGGTTGCAAGACAAATTTCGCGAATCTTTCGAGGTTGATCGTGAATAGAAATGTTTCAAGTTCTCATTTGTTTCTTATCTTTTGTCAAGTAAACTACGCACTTTGTTAGTAGAATCAAGATTTGTCAGATCAATTGTTCTATAGCTCCCTCTCAAAGTGGTAGTTGGGTTAACCCCAATCTTCTTCGCTGCTTTTTGAACAAAGCCTTACTGAGTGGCTTTGTAAAGATATCAGCTGTCACTTCCTCTATGGGTATGAAGATTGTCTTCAATATACTTTTGCTATCATCCTTCATGGATGCCCAACTTGTGTCACTATAAGATTTGATATGAAATTCAGCTTCCTTACTGTAAACGCTATATCAGGTCTGGTGTTTGCCTTGCTCAGTATTGTTCCAAATATCATGGGAGTATGCACACCTTTGCATTCGAGCATGTTGAAGTCTTCAATGATTTTTTGAGTGTACTTTTGTTGGTGAAGATATATCTTACCACCTTAAAAGTCTCTCACGATCTACAAGCCTAGATAGATTTTAGCTTCTCCTAGGTCAGCGATCTCAAATATTTCAGAAATGTCTCTTTTCACATCTGAAATTAACTTATCTCTTCTTGAGAAGATAAGCATGTCATTAACATAAACAACTAAAATGATTATTTCATTTTGGACATGTTTGATATAGACATTCGATTCAGCAAATAGAGGTTTGAAGCCTATGGAATGTAGTGCTTCATCCTTCTTTCTATACCATTGTCTTGCTACTTGTTTCAAACCATAAATGCTTTTATTCATGTGACATCCATATTCTAGATATTCTTGGCTTACAAAACCAAGTGGTTGGTCCATGAATAAGTCTTCTTCCAATTCTGCATGCAAGAAAGCAGTTTTCTCATCCACAATATGGATTTTCAGATCATGAGCCACTGCATACACAAATAACAAGCGAATTGATGTATATTTGGCTACCAATGAGAAAGTATTAGTGTAGTCGATCCCATACTTCTGTGAAAATCCTTTAGCAACTAACCTTGCCTGGTATATGATGTTTTCTCCAAGACTTATTTTGATCTTGTAGATCCACTTGCACTTGACTGGTTTTCTGCCATTAGGTATAGGTGCAAGTGTCCATACATTGTTCTTGTACATGGATGACATTTCGTCATCCATTGCTTGAATCTAGCAATCTTTATCTAGTCCATCAACAACTTCCTCGAATGTTTGAGGTTCGTCAGAGAAACCACAAAATTTGATGGTTGTATTGAAAACATCCTGACCATACCTTTCAGGTGGTTTTCGTTGTCTATCATATCTTCTCACAAGTGTTTTTGAGTTTGATTCTACAGGTTTTGAGTTCGATTCTGATTTGAGCTTTTCTGCTGGAATTCGAACTAGCGATTCGAGTCTGTCATGCACTCAATCTTCACCTCCCTTTGAGGTAAATCTCTTTCATCTTCTGCTTGTTTTTCTTCTGTCATCGTTGGTAGCCCATAATAGTTTTTGAGAATTTCATAGCCCACTAGATCATTGTCTGCTATGTATTTTGTCTCATCAAACTTAACATCTCGAACAACTTTTATCTTGCTAGTTTTGAGTACATAAATACGATAATATGACGAATGTAACTCGAATCCTACCAGAAAACCTTGTTCTGTCTTTTCATCGAGTTTTTTTCTCAGGTTACCTGGTATGTGCATATACATTGCGCATCCAAATGTCCAAACATCTGCTATATTTGGCTTCGACCTCCACCATATCTCATGAGGAGTTTATCTGGTATTCGAGATTTCTGAATATGATTTTGAAGATAATTTGATGTAGCCATTGCTTCTGCCCACAATTGTTTTGGTGCTTTCGCATGAGCCATCATACACCTTGCAACTTCCATCAGTGTGCGATTTTTTCATTCAGCTATTCCATTGTGCTGAGGTATGTAAGGTGTAGTCTTTACTCAGCCCAATTCGTATACTCAATGAATTTCTCAAAAGCTTCATATTTAGTACGAATAAAGTATACCACAGCGAATTTGCTGTAGTCATCAATAAACATAATGTGAAATTTTTAGCACGTGTGAACTTCATTACACACCCTATAGGATCTTACTGAGGTGTTGTGATTGCACAAGATTGATCAGAGAACAGTATACTTGAAAAATCTATGACAAGAGCACAATGGCATACATATGATGAAAAAATCTAACTTGTCACTATGAGAATTAAATGTCAGAAATAATTCTAAGTGCTTATATGGGAAAAATAGTTTGCTCTCATGTAGAGAGAGAGAATCAATGAAAGAGAACTCGAGTAGAGAGAGAATGAATCCAAATTACCAAAATCTCATTACTCACAATATGGCAAAACATGCCAAGCTTTCCCTACATGAGAGAGACTCGAATTCCTACAGTGGAGTTGCATGGAAAGTCCACTTAACTGAACTAATTCACCTACCAGAGATCCACATGTGTAACTGCATGTATGGATGTTGCATGTATTGCATGTCAACTAATAAAATTGCCTAGACATGTGTAGATCTTAGAAACCACTTTGCATGTTGCATGCGCGGATTGCGTGTGACTTGCATGCATATAGTATGACATTGCATGCTATCTAAACTTTTGCATGTCATCAAAATTAATCTACCTAACTCAAATCTGATCTATACTAGAAGGTTATGTGCTCAATTCACATACCTTTTATGTACAACATGAAATATAGTGGAAATAACCATGGACATGGCCCCAAACTCGAGATAGGAAGATAATATTTTAATAATCTTCACACTCCTCCTTAGAATTTATGTTCCTATCAACATAGACTTCGAAATTAGGCCAAGGTTAGACCTCATCTTGATAAAGATATTCTTGAGTAGTGGCTTGGTGAGAAGATCTGCAACACAATTTGTAGAATCAACATGCTCCGGTGAGATCTCTCTCCCAATGACTTTTTCTCTTACAAAATGATGAGCTACTTCAATGTGTTTTCTCCTTGCATGGAAAACTGGGTTATTTGCAAGAGCCTGAGCAGAAATGTTGTCACTCTTGATAATTGGAAGATCTTCATATGCATAACACTTTAGCTCCAAAGGTAGCCTTTTGATCCATAAAATCTCGTTTGTTGTGGTCGTAAGAGATTTGTCAGCTTCATAAGATGATAAGGAAATAGTTGCCTACTTCTTTGATAGCCAAGAAACCAAGTTTCCTCCAAGAAATATAGTGTAAGCACTTGTGGATTTTCTATCCAATTTGTCTCCTACAAAATCTAAATCTGAAAAAGAAATCAAAGTCAGATCTTCTCCCTTGTAGAATAATCCATAATCTGAGGTAGAAGATATATACCTCAAGATTCTTTTAGCCAACTTCTAGTGATATAACTTTGGATCCTGCATGTGTTGACTTAGCTTATGAACACAAAAGCTTAGATCAAGCCTAGTCATTGTTAACCAAATAAGTAAACCAACAAGACTCCTATAAAGAGTGATGGCCTCACCGGGATATTTCATCATCTTTCATAGGAACTTTCACAGTGTGCTCCATAGGTGTATCTATGCCTTTACAATTTTCCATCTAGAATTTCTTGAGCATGGAAAGTGCATATCTACTTTGGCTTATAAATGGCGAAGAACTGCTAAGTCCTGCATCTTAAATTCAGTACCAAGTGCATGCTTAGTTTCTTCAAGTAGCTTCTCATTATTTCCACAAAGAATGATATCATCTACATAGATGAGAAGAATAATTACAAAGTTATCTACAAACTTATAATACAAAGAAGGGTCATATTCACTTAGACGAAATTCGAGTGATATGAGATAGGAGTTGAGCCTTGCATACCAAGACTTGGTGCTTGTTTCAGTCCATAGAGACTTCTAAACAAAAGACAAACTTTTGATTCATCACCCTCTTTCACAAAGCCTGGAGGTTGCTCCATATAAATCTCCTCCTCAAGGTAGCCATTGAGAAATGTGTTAGAAACATCAAGCTGGAACATACTCCAATTGTGAAAACATGCAAGAGATATAAGTTTTCGGATTGTTACCATCCTTGCAACTGGTGCAAAGGTGTCTTCATAGTCAAGACTTTTGATTTGTGAGTAGCCTTTGGCACAAAGTCTTCCTTTATACTTATTGATAGATTTATCATGATTATACTTGATTCTAAAATCCCACTTACATCCAATCACATGAATGTTGTTTGGTGGCTCCACAAAATCCCATGTGTTGTTTGACATCAAGGCTTCAAACTCTTGGGTCATTGCTTCAACCCATATCTTGGATTGAAGAGCTTCTTGGACATCTTTAGGTTCTTCATCTGATATGAAGAGAGCATGATAGGAAGTTTCACCTTCCACTTGCCTTCCTTCTTCATCATATGTGAGCCTCCTTGGCTCAGATCTTGCTCGTGTAGATCTTCTTGGTGTGCTAGCTTGAATTTGCTCCTCCTCAAGCCTCGACCTCACCACCTCTTGAGTAGCATCAAGATTGATCATTGATTTTGCATGAGACTCCTTGATCTATGCATCATCCAAGTCAAACTTCTGATCTTCACGGAAGATCACATCACATTCTTGTCAGTAGAAGGAAGCTATACTTTGTATGTTTTTTTAGTGAGTGCATATCCTACAAAAATTCCTTTTACTGCACTAGGATCTTCCTTCTTCCTAGTTTCTAGAGGCACATGCACAAAGCATACACAGCCAATAATCCTAAGATGATCTACCTTAGGCTTTTTCTTATACAACATCTCAAATGGTGTTTTTCCTCCTATTGCAAGAGTTGGAAGTCTATTACAAAGATAGTTTGCACATGCAACTGCCTCTCCCCAAAATTCTTTAGGCAGAGAAGCTTCTAGCCTAATGGCCTTTGCACATTCACACAAATTTCTATTTTTTCTATCAGCAACTCCATTTTGTTGAGGAGTATATGGACAAGAAAACTCTCTTTGAATGCCCTTTCTCTCACAAAAGTCTTTAAACTTATTGGAAGTGTATTCTCCTCCACTATCACTTCTCAAAGCTTTCAACTTAAAAGAAAACTACTTTTCTACATAAGCTTTGAGAGTAAGAAAAACATCATAGACCATGGCTTTAGAAGACAACATATAGATCCAAGAGTATCTTGTATAATCATCTACAAAGGAAACAAAGCAATTTGCTCCTCCTTTGCTCTTAGTTGATGAGAAATGAACATCAGAGTGCACTAGTTCAAATGGTTGCTTTATTCTGATGCTTGATCTAGGAAAAGGCCTTTTGTGTGATTTTGCCAGCACACAAGCTTCACAAGGTAGAAGCTCCTTTGATAGTGTCTTTGGTAGTCCAACAGCTTTTCCTTCCTGACCATAGAATTCATGGCTTTAAAATTGGGATGTCCCAATCTCTTGTGCCACAGATCCTCCTAAAGAACCTTGGTCCCATAAGCAATATCTGAAATGTTAGTACTCTCCCTACAATCTAGTTTGTACAACTTACCAATTCTAGATGCTCTAGCAATTAATTCATTTTCTCTTGAGATTATACACTTTTCAACTTGAAACTTGACATCCAATCCACTACCAAACAATTGTCCTACACTAATGAGATTCTTGGTCAATCTAGATACATAAAGTACATTATGTAAGCAAAAAGATTTTGATGATGATGCATGCAATGGAATACTACCTATTCCTTCAATCCTACACTCAACATCATTAGCAGTATAGATTGATCTTTTTGCACCTAGATATGGCATGAGACTAGTGAAAGAGTGAAAGAGTTCCTAGAACTAGACATATGAGAACTAGCCCCATTATCTATCCACCACACTTCTTCATTCTTAAAAGGAAAAGATGAAAAAGTAGACATCATTAATGAATCCTCTCTTTCACTCTCAACACCCTCAAACTCATCCTCATTAGTAAGGTTAGCTTGCTTAGATTGGTTCTTCTTCTTGAAACAGTTTAATGCATAGTGTCATTTCTTGCCACAGAAAAAACACTTGATCTTTGACAGCTTCTTCTTGTCACTGGATGTTGCAACTTGTGAGGATTGATCCTCACTACCTTGTCTCTTGACTTGTCTCTGATGAGGAGTGCTTTGTCATCTCCACCATCTTTCAATGAAAGTCTGTTGATCCTCAGCATCTTGTTCTCTTGCCTACTTTCTTCAGCAATGATAACAGCTTGTAGTGTCTCCAAGGATGGAAGATCCTCCCTGACAGCATAAGTCTGCACAATATTGTCATACTCATCTTTAAGTCCATTTAGGACTACTTGAACAAGTTCAGTGTTCTTAAGAGCATCACCAATACCAACTAACTCTTGATGAATATCCTTAACTCTCATGACATATGATGAAGCACTCTCATCTACTCCCTGATAACTTAGAAATATTTGGTTTCTAAGTCTAAGCAATTTAGAAGTATTTTTTATTTCATAGATTGTTTTTAGAGTATCCCAAGCTTCCTTGGCAGAGGTGCATGTACCGATCTCTCTTAACATTTCATTGGTTACATTCATTTTTATGAAATGAACAGCAATTATGGCTCTTTTGTGAAATGCTGCAGCTTCATTAGGTGTAGTAGGTTCTTCTTCAGCTCCACTCACAATATCCATTACATCTTGTAGAATCAATAGTCATTCCATTCTGATCTTCCACATCGCATAATTGGAAGATGTTAATCTCTCACCGTGCTCCAAGAAATGTGAACCAGATAAAGACATCTTCTCTATGAGAAATTCTAGTAATGATAAAAAATGGAGTTGAAAGGATGTTGCTTACTATCTCAATCTAGGATCTAACACAGATGTTTATCCAACCTATGAAATCTAGCAACAGATGTGAGAACAAATTCTCACACAGAAAATCAATCTATCTTCAATTTGGATCTTGCTTCAGTCACTAAAAAGAAGCACATGCAAGTAAGAAGTCTATCTCTCCCACGAGTTTCAAAGAACTAAAAAAACTCTCTAGGAACTTACTTTCAGCTCAAACATAGTACTTTGTGTGAAATGAAAAGTCTAAGACCTCAAGTCACTCACTTCTATCCAATTCTACTTGATTGATAGTGAAAATTGATGAAAATGATGAAAAGAACTGATGTGTGCTCACTTTGGCATATCCCACGAGTTGAGTACCCTCTCAGCCTCTCTGATTGCCTAAAACTCTTCTAAAACCAAATCAAATTGATTTAGAAACACGAGCAATACATTCTACTCTTCAATACCTATCCAACAAGCTATAGAACATCAAATTTGGATCAAATCTAGAGAAGTAGCACTCAATTAATGAGGGCTGATTTCACATGTGTGAGCTCTTTGTCCTTACAGGGCTCTACTGGAGCAGATCAGGCTTATTTTGATCCACTTATGGTCCACAGATATCTTGTCTCTCAACGAGTTTGAATCCCTCTCCCAAATCTGAGTTCCTGCAAGCAAAAGCACTGAAAATCTGATGTATGCACCCTCACCTCTTCAAAGCATGAAGCTCTGATACCATGTGAAGCTTTTAGCATGTGTGAACTTCACCACACACTCTACAGGATCTTACTGAGGTGTTGTGATTGACAAGATTGATCAGAAAACAGTATACTTGAAAAATCTATGACAAGAGCACAATGGCATACATCTGAAAAAATCTAACTTCTCACCAAGAGAATTGAATGTCAGAAATAATTCTAAGTGCTCAGTATGGGAAAAACATCCTGCTCTCATCAAAAGAGGTAAGAAAAGCAAAGTTAGAGTTCTCCACCACTTGCTTTTCTTTTTCATCATAGGTTAGCCTTGATGGCTTAGTCCTTTGCCTTTGATTCATGCTTGAAGGTTGCTTTGGAGTGGCATCTCCACCTTCATCCAAGACATCTTGCACATCATTATGATTAGTAGGCACATCAACATCATCATCAACATTGACAACATTGGAAACATTCTCTTCATGAAAGATGACATCCCTACTTATGACAACTTTATTTGTAGAAGGAATGTACACTTTGTAAGCCTTGCTTACTTCACTATAGCAACAAACACACCCTTCTTTGATGAAGGATCTTCTTTGGTTCTATCATCAAGAGTGATGTTGACAAAACAAGTACAACCAAAGATCCTACAATGCTTGACACTCGACCTCCTACCATAGAGGACCTCAAAGGGAGTCTTACCATTCAAAGAAGCACTTGTCCTCCTGTTACAAAGATAGTTAGAACATGCTAAAGCTTCCCCCCAATAGGACTTAGCAAGATTAGCATGTAGTCTAATTGCCTTGGCACATTCACAAAGATTTGCAACAAGACTTTTAGGGAGATCAAAAACATGCTCGTTTTTTGCCATTACCTCCAAAGATTTGAAGTTGGGATGGCCCAATCTCTTATGCCAAACTTCTTGGTTTGTCAATTGTTCCCTAGCCATACATCCTTCATTCTTAGAGATCACACACGCATCTAGTTTAAAAAGTTTACCATGCCTTCTTCCTTTAGCAATCACGGATCCACACTTACTTATCAAACAAGCATCTCCAATGAACTCAACATCAAGCCCCTCATCAATCAGTTGACTAACACTAAGCAAGTTCTTAGTGATTGAAGGAATGTACAATACATTTTCAAGATTAGCTTTCCTATTTGTTGAAAGAGAAATAGGAATTGTGCCTATGCCTTTGATGTCACATTGACCATCATTTGCAGTATAGATGATGTTGCTCTCTCCCTCATAAGACAATAAGGATGAAAAGTATTTCTTATGTCTTGTCATGTGAGATGGGGCTCCACTATCAATCCACCAAGGATCATTCCCATCTATATGTGCAAGCAAACTTGAAGTCATAACAGAGATTTAGAAATGCTATCATCTTCTTCATCTATTGCTAGATTTCCTTGTCTCTCACCTTGATCTCTTTTCTTCTTATGACATTCATTAGCAAAATGACCTTTTATCCCACAATAAAAGCACTTGTACTTTGACTTATCTTTCTTTCTAAAAGAAGTAGAAGAGGAGGAAGATTGATCATCATGATCCGAGTTACCACCTTTGGACCATTTCCCTTTGCCTTTACCTTTGCCTTTGACTTTGCCTTTTGTGAAGAAAGCCTCTTCACCTCCACCTTGCAAGGATGCACCATCAAGCTTTGATTGCAACCTATGTCCTTCAGCCAATAAGATTTCTTGCAAGTCAACCAAACTTGGCAAGACTCTTTGAATGGCAAAACTTTGCACAATGTTAGCATGTTCATCTAGCAAACCATTCAACATAACTTGGACTATTTCACCATCTTTTATGCTTTTGATCCACAAGTTCAACTCAACAAACAAAGGTTAGTAACATTTGATCAACAATGCAATGCATAATCATGCTAGAACTTGATCAAACATCCAAATATCACCATAAACAAATATCTTACTATAAATAATGGCCAGCCAGCTCTGATACCATGTGATAAAAGTGGATCTTGGATGGATTTAAGATCCCAAATGTTCTGCCTAAGGTCTTTGCACAACAAGCTACAAAAGCTAGAAATGGCAAAGCATCCTAATGCTACCTTTGATACACATGAACTTGACAAAGCATTCAAGAGACAAAAGAAACTCATGAAAGATACTGATGGCAGCCAAAAATAGCAGCAAATAGGCTGTGGAACAACACCCTACCACTTTTGGATAGCACCTAAGATCATACACAAGAGCTTGAAGACAATACACAAAGCAATGCTCTCAATGGAGGAAGAAACTATGACAATGATCTATTGATCTCTCTCAACAATACAATAAGTTTCTCCAACCTATTTCTCCATGCATTTTCTACTATTTATGGATGAGGAAGATGACTCTCTCTCCTCTCTAAAAGGTACTTGACCCTAAATATTCCCTATATAGGAAAAATAGCTAAAAATGACATATATGACCAAAATACATCAAAATAGTCTCATTTCAAAGGGTTGACACTTTTTTATACTGAAAATGTATAGTAAATAAAATAATTTATGTTTGGGTCACATGTGTGAAACTCTAGTACCAAAACTATGTACAAAAATTGCCAATTTAGGCCTCAAACTAACTAGGAAATGTTGACAATTTTCACAGTCGCATCTTTCGCCAATAAGGTTCGAGTTGTGTGGAATGACCTGGGTAGGGCCCGAAGAAAATAACTAGGTTATTTTTTCTTGGAAATTGTATTTTTTGCACCAAAATTTTGCAAGGAAATAAACAGATCTTTAATCTTTCGCATGAATGTGTTCAGGTCTTTGTCGTCCCACTGTAGGTAAGTTAATTGGTCTTCCAAAAACATGATCTGAGTACAAGATCGAGTCTCATTCTTGGTTTGCAATTCTTCCCATAAATCCTTTGCGTTCGAAATTGATTTAAGATCTAGCATTATATTGTCATGCACTGAAGACGCAATAATTGCTATAGCTTTGTCATTTTTTAAACCTCTTTTTTAAGTTCTTTGCTAGGAATAGCGTCTGGCTTCTCCTCAGTTGGTTCTACGCATTGCCATAGACCTTTGTCCTTCAACAAGAGTGAAGTCTTTAATTTCCAAATCAAGTAGTTTGAACCTTCTGGGTCCAAGATCGTAGTAATTTTAGCTTGAATATTGATGATGGACGGACATCTTTTAATTTTGCCTGATGGATGTATGAAGAATGTTGAGAGGGATGCGAAGATACCACGGTATCAACTTTAACTGTAGGAAAAATATTGATTATTCTTTCACAGAAAACACGATGAAAGTTTGAATACATCAAACTAATATCAATGTCTTCAATCGGGAATATTTCAGATCTATGTACTAATAAAACAGTATTAGTTCTAATTGAATATGCATGCCAAAATTATATGCGAAAGTAAGAGACAACTTAAGACAACTTAGACAATAAGAAACTATTGATCAAAAACAAATTTTTATAACTCTGAATCTGATTCATCAATATACATATCTTGCTATCTTATCTCACTGTTGTGTCTCTGATTGAGTGAGTGTGTTACAATGAGTAGTGCACATGTATTTATATTGCTACAGGTCAGGTCTTTTGGCCTTTTATTTACAGGTCTTTTGGCCTTTTAATGTTGTAACAGTAGATATCTAACCGTTTATGACGGTTGATATTCAGATAAACTCTCTGTTTCCAGGGTTGAATAAATTTTGTTCGTGAATCATTCGCGACAGTCCATCTTTTTGTTTCAGCTTCGTGTTTCCGAATTGTTTGTGACACTTGTCTCTTTGCGACATTTTCATCTTTCGTGACAGATGACAAAATTTGAGCTTGAAGAAGAAATGTAGAATATTTCTAAACTGTTTGAGATAATTTCGTGACAAGTGAGCTTGAATAATAGTCTAGAAGATTTCGCGAATTGTTTGCGACAATTTTGTGACATTTGAGGTTTGAACAAGAAACTAAATATTTCACAACAAGATTTTGTTTGCGAATCTTTTGAGCTTGAACAAGAAAGCCATGAGCTTCTACAAGAAACTATTTTGTGAATCTTTCGCGAATCTTTCAAGTTGGTTGCAAGACAAATTTTGCGAATCTTTCGAGGTTGATCACGAATAGAAATTTTTTAAGTTCGCATTGGTTTCTTATCCTTTGTCAAGTAAATTGTGCACTTTGTTAGTAGAATCAAGATCTGTCTAATTAGTTATTCTACAACGCCCAATAGAATGATTATTGATAAAGCAAATATCGTCAATGTATTTAAACAAATATTTGAATTCGTTCATAAAAGTAATTTGTCCTAATCTAGCAAGTCTTTCAATAAAGCACATTTCAAAGAAAGAAAGGTACCAGTTACACCAAATTGGTGAGCAAGAAAAGCCCATAGGTATTCCTCGGATTTGTCTCAAGGTACGATCTCCAAGCTTGACTATACAATTATCTATCAGAAAAGAATTCCGCTCACATAGGATATCCTTATTTATGCTACTCCATTCATCTGATATTGCTCTTTCAGAAGACCATTTGAAATCATTGGACCCGATTATATGTCTATATTTGAGTGCCTTAGTTTTGGTGGTTTTAAAGGCCAAAGTGATCATTTTTGCCATAATAGTTTCTAGATCGTCAATTCCATCTAAAGGTATATTTTTGTAACATTTAGAAATATCAGTAGCCTTTATAGTATATATGCGCTTTGGTAAGTTAAGATAGCAATCAACAAATGAATCACAGTGCTATAATATAGAGATTCATCTCTGCTTGTGTGAGCAGCCTATCTGCAAGTATTGGTTGGGCTAACCAGATGGCCTTCTCGTTTTCGAGCGCTTGCACCTCCACTCCCAGGTGTGTGTTTTCTATTTCATAAATCTGTAATTGCGCTTTTCTTTTGGAGAAGGGCTAGCCTTTGCGTAGCTTCTTGTTGGAGCACCTAGACTTTAGCTAAGGCATTCGTGGCTATCTTAGAGAGGCCCGTGATGTAGTTTTGAAGGCTCTCTTCGTGCTTTTTCAACTGAAGGACCTCGTCCTTTTGTGCATGCTCATGTTGACTGGGCAACTGTAGGTCTTGCTAGAGTTTGGTAAGTTTTGCTCGCAGCGTTGTATAATTTGTGGCCAGCTTTACTATTCGGACGTCCAGCATTGCTTTGGTCGCCACCGCTTTTTGGACAAAAGTGCCCAAAAGTTGGTGCACCAAAGATAAATCCATGGAGACCATCGATGTGTGTTTTGGCTACTATGGTGGTGGAATAATTCGGTAGCCGCATCATCTTCAATGAGCATCTTAGGCTTGACTATATCCTCTGGCTGCGTAGGATCAGCATGTTAAGGAGATCTGGTATATGTTTGTTGAACAAATGCTTCATCGGACAATGGTTTATCGCCCTCAGTACCCTGTTGGTATGAAGTGGAGAGAGGTGTGAGCGGGGTGCAAGTGGTGGTGATAGATGTGAGAATGGGTTGCTCAAATGAGTGAACAATGGGGATGGAAGAAAACTCAAGGGTGGTGTCGAGAATGGAGGCACGTGTCAGAGAAGAATTATAAAAAAGGTTCATCCAGTAGAGGGTGTTAGGTGAGATTTGTGAGTCCTCTGGGTTTATTTGTGCGAATGGGATGAAAATGGGAGGAGGAATGGAAGAAGCGACGGTGATGGAAGATGTGGATGAGGCGAGAACAGTGGATGAAGGTGGAGGAATTGGAGTGACAAAAGCAGAAGTGGTGGTGGAAGACAACGGTGGAACAGAAGCGAAAGTAGTGGATTCAGGGCGTGTGGGGGTTGTGCGTTGTCGGGTGTTAGGAGGGCTAGAAGAAGAGGAGACAGCGCCACGCATGCATTTGCTGGCCATTGTGTCAATAACTCTGGATGTTGGGAGGTGGATGCTACAGAAGGTGGGACCAGGTTAGTATGTAGAACGGTGGCAACAGGATGGTGGAACAGTTAAACCCCCGAACCTTTTGTTCAAGGAGTGCACAGGCGAAGTTACAAAGAAGTGGGCCGGTGGTAATGCGCTCGTGCATGTTAGGCTTGATGGCGATGGATAGCTCATGCATAAGGACGGCATGCCAGTCATATGGCACAACCAAGGGGCTCATGAATTCTAAGAAGGATTCCACAATTTGGCTCAGAAGCGTGGACTGAATGCGGTCCTTGTGAAAAGTTGACACAACCAAGAAATTGTTTAACAGGTAAGCGATTGCTTGGCTTACGGGGTCATTGATAGCCTCTATCAAATAACCATTTTTAGTTTTCACTGGGATCTCAAGAGTGGTGGCCGTTACGTAGGGTTTGATGAGGGTTTTAGCTTGGCGATGTTTAGATGGGTTGGCGATCACTGGACATGATGCCAACGGTGATATGGAGTTAGCATTAAAACATACCTTGTACGTGGTACCTTGGTATAGGATGTGGAAGTGCACAATAATATTTTCATACAGGAACTTGGTAGTTGTTCGAGCGTCATCTGTTTGCACTGCCTTGGCTTCGACCCACTTGGTGAGATAATCCGAAGCCACGATGATATATCGGATTGTGAACTTCTTGTGGTAGAATGAATTGGACCAATATAGTCCAATACCCACTTCTCAAATGGTGCTTGAGCTAGAACTGGGTGTAAAAGATCATAGTTCAACCTTGTTGGTCTCCTAGCTCTTTGGCACACATCGCACTTTCTCAAATATTCATCCATATCCTTATGTATTGTTGGCCACCAGCATCCTGATTGCAGAAATATCAGATGCAAAATGCCCACCACCCATGCCTTGATGCAAAATTGAAATAATCTGGGTGGCCTCGTGTGGAAGAATACATTTTTGAAGGATTCCATCTGGTCCTCTTCGATATAATTGGCCGACAATCAGCAAATAAGGTCTAGCTTTTAGAGTCAGTTTTCATTGTTCCACCTTGGGTAGACATTTATCCGGCTGGCCCTGCATAAGATACTCAACAATGTCAACGGCTCATTTAGGTATAGTGTCAATGTAAAACAAGACAGTGTCTAGTAGCTCATCGTTGGGTAGGCTATAGTTTCCTTCCCCTTGATTCGCGACACATAATCTGCCATATAGTGCTGCCTTTCCTTGCGAACTATTATTAGAAAATCAAACTTCAACAACAGAAGTAACCAACAAGTGATTATCGACTAATCATTTTGATGAAAGATGGATATTTGGTTGGATTTGATTGACAAGCCTTTGAATATCTCGAAGTAATCATCAGCGTAATCCGAGCGTCGGACATCCAAACCACCACGTATGCAATCATTTTGGATTTTCACTATATATATAGATGGACGACGCTAAATTTTTTCTGCTTAAAGTTCTTATCGTTCTCTACTTCCATGTGGTATTGATTCAGTGTGCCCGAAGCAACCTACCTACATTCCGCTTTTCCCACCTGACTTCTGATCCTAAGTTCTCCTTCTTCTTGCGCTTATCCAATATTGGATACTAATGGCGCAGACTAAGCAAATAGCACGAGTCTATGATTCCTGGGACCACTTTCTTTGAAGAATAATTTGTAATTTAGTAAAGAGATTTATTTGCCATTACGTCAAGAAAGGATCTTGAGAGAGGGTATCATGTGGGCCTTTTGCTATACATAATTTTGAAACCCATTGACGACATCAAGCCTAGACATAGTATTCCAACGGATGTGACAAAATTCTTCACTATAAGAGAGCTAAGAAAGATCAAAACTCTATCAGATTTTGAATCCTATGTTCTACAGTTCTGTTTCGAATTATTTCTTGATTGTTTGCAGTTTGCAAATTATTACTAAACTATTCTACTCAAAGAAACAAGGAAATCTAAAAAATGTTGTTCTTAGAATTTAACATGACAACAGATCTAGGCGAACCTCATTACTATCTTAGAATTTAGATTCACAAAGACAGAGAAAGAAAAGGCTGATATATATCACTCAACAAAGGTATATTTTCAATATAACTATTAGATATAATTTGATGAATCACAAATTAGCTCACTCAGCAATGGACCAAGGACTGAGATTGTTGAAGGACTAATGTCCTCAAACAAAGGAGAGAAGGAGCAATTACCGTTATCATTCTATCTTAGGTACTCTCATTTATGCAATGGTCTGTACTAGACCAAATCTAGCTTTTGTAGTTAGCTCTCTAAGCCAGTACTTGGCTAATCTTGGTACGATCCATTGGAAGGCTCTCATGAGATTCATGAGATATATTCGAGCTACAAAGAACCAATGCATCTACTATGGAGGAGTCGACACCAACAAACTCCACATACTCAATGGATATGTAGATGCAAGTTTAGCCAGAAATGTAGACACTTGTAAATCCAGACCTGGATTCACATTTGTGGAGACTTATGATTTCACATTATCCGAGTTATGTCATATATTGTAAAAACTTTCAATTTCCATATACGTTAAATGTGCTATAGTTCCTAAATACATGTAAAGGCCTATTTCGCACTTTGTAAATTCATATTTTAAGTAGAAGTTGCGACTTTCTAAAGAGACACAATAGAAGTCCAATACCGACATTTAACGGTTCGTAAACGACATTGAGGCCGGTGATCGTTCCTATAAGGTCGACACTTTGTGCCATTGTACTGACGCATTTCTACGCAGAGCTGAGTATCAATAGAGAGAAGAGCGAGTTACTATAGCTTGAGCATTCTTTTCTTTCTGCTATCTTTCACAGAATTATTTCTTATCATATGTGCGAACACACTCTGTATGATCTGCGGATGATTGTGATACTATTTTGTTTGCGTCACACACATTTCTTATATTATACTGAATTTCAGTTACTCTAACATGGATTTTCAGGCGACACCAGCAAGTAACAATTCTGACTAATGTGTGCAGGGTATTAGCCGAAGCTGTTAAGCATCATTTCTTAGCAGACCTTCTTTCATTTCTGAATGAGCTATGTGTTCAAATAACGGGATTGTTTGAGGCTCTATTTTGCTTGCTTTCTGCGATAAAGACTAATTCTTTGTGTTTGATTAAGAAGAATCTTTAGCTAATGTGATTCTGCTTACTGAATCTAATTGCTAGTTGCTATCAGTTCTGACTATTTCCTTGATGCCTGAAGAGCCTGAAAGATAAAGTAATCCTTACATTTACAGACCTTGACCAAAACATTTCATCATTGGTGTTCTTGAATGCCAATTTATCCAAATATCTTTGGATAACCAATTATGTCGTTGTAGTATTCGTTGTGAATTTTATACATACCAGTCCGTTTACCATTATATATACATTTACCAGATGAGATTATTCTCTCTCTTGGGGAACGCTCAAACCTTTTATACTACATAATTCATCATTTTTGTGGAAATCTATAACGACTAGGCCACCACATAATTTGGCGTCGTTGCCGAGGAGATGAATTTCAACTTTTGCAATATTTTTGAGTGTGTTACATCTACGAATCTTTCTCATGTAATGCATGCCAAGAACGTACTCTCAAGCAACTATTGAACATAAGCATTTAGAGCGTGCACAACGTTTAGAAGCATATAGGAAGTCTAGAGATTTGTATTTGCAAAATTTGCAAAATTTACCAGTTAGAGCAAGATTAACACCTGAAGAGTTTAATGATCTTCTACACGCTAGTACAGCATTTGTAGATTCATTTGAGGAAAGATCCGTTGAAACACCAAGTTCTACAGATTCACCTGAATCAGATTTGCACGCAGTGCTTGAAAAAATCAAAGAAAGATCAATATAGATGATTTTCTTGTTGTGTCTAATCTCAAATGCAAATGCGTATGCTATTTATTTTTGTGTCTAAACTTCCTTGTTCATTTGAATTCTGCACCTTGGTTGAAACTATGTTGAATGCTGCATTGATTTTATAAACGTAGATCAGCAGTGCCTGACTACACTCTAGAGGACTGTAGGAGTGAGTCAGCTAGCAATGTCCAACGATCGCATCTGAACTCCATCCGAGGGCAAGAGAGTCATGGTTCCTTTGCGAAAGCTTCGCGATTGTGATTCTGATTCATTCACACTTCTTTTAGTGGTATCAGAGCATATCACATGATCTTCAGTGGTATCAGAGCATATCACACCTTTTCTCTTCAATGGTATTAGAGCCGATCATCTTGTCATATTCTGACATAGCCAAGAAGCTAGCAGATCCAGGAGGCCACACATTCAAACAAACAGCCATCAACAAGGGAACAGACTCCAAGAAGCAATGGCTTCAATCAGCAGCATGAAGAGCAAGATCTGCACAATACTTGATTCTTCAGGGTCTAACTTTCTAGCCTGGAAAGTTAAGACATCATTGATACTCAAGGGCGAAGGATTATTCCCCAGGGTGGATGGCACACAAGAAATGCCTACGACAACAGGTAAGGAGCTATGCGAATGGAGGGAGAAAAATGACAAGGCAGTAGCCTTGCTATCATCTTCCATCGAAGATAGTCTCACACTTGACTTGGCTACACTCTCCAAAGCTAAGGAGATGTGGGATGCATTACTCACCAGATTTCAGCCGAAATCAAGAAGTCAAATCATGATGCTAGAAGATCAACTGACGAATTTGCAGTGGGATGGAAAAGATCTCACTTCTTTTGTAAGAAAGATAAAGGATCTGTTCTTGTCACTACATAATTCTAGGGCAGAGTACGTTGTGTCAGTTGAGAAGCAGCTCATGTACCTGTTGAGTGCCTTATCCAGATCGTTCCAGACGACAAGAACTCTGCTCACAAAAGATCCCGCCATGAATCTCAAAAAGGCGACAGTTCCTGGGCAAATTGGGCAAAACAAGAAACGAGCCCTTGGTCTTGCAGATGGACAACAAATCTGCAATACACCTGACGAAAGATCCCGTGTTCCATTCCAGGACAAAGCACATTGCGATCAAGTACCACTTGATCAGGGATCTAGTTGAAAAGAAGATACTGCAGACCACCTTCATCAGAACAAAAGACATGGTTGTTGACATCTTCACCAAAGCCCTGGACAAAGGACTCTTTGAGAGACAGAGGAGCAGTCTCGGGATCATAAAGCTATCATGCTTTGAGAGGGAACTGAAGAAATGAAATGTTTCTAACTACAAAGCCTTGCTAGCTTTTAGCCCTCGGTCTGACGAAGATGTTCACGAATACGAAAGTCGGGAGACACGAAGCACGAAAAGTTTCACGAACTCGAATTCAAAGAAAATGAAGACGAACAATTCGTGAACTCGAAAGTCAAAGTAGACGAAGACGAACGGTTCGCGAACACAAAAGATTCATGAATGAGAATCTTTTGCGGTCTGGCACAAGAATCTTTTGTGGTCCAGTACGAGAGAGAAGGCAAACGACCAAAACAAAACCTTCTCTTGCCCTCCACGCTTCAGAGAGTACCAACGAGATCACACAAGTACCCAAGAGTACAGATATCTGATCTGATGGCATGATGTCAACAAATACATTTTAGGTCGTGGCTAATCTGCCACTCTTGTATTTCTCTGATTAGTTGTAGATGCTTAATCACTCTAATCTTAGATTTACATAGAGCGGCTATACTTACTGGATGATACTTGACATATAGATCAATAGTACACATACAGTGTAATGTAGTAGTCTAATGCAAGTAAGCAATCAAGACGAAATATAGAATACATGTCCGCCTGTGTGCGAAGACAATTCTGTCTATCGCTACACTAGTTCTCTGTAGCGATGGATAGCTATCATGTATTGCTAAATCATTCAAAACCAAATGATAGTGATGCCCTACTAAATGATAGCAATGGAAAACTATACAACACTTAATGATAGTGATTTCACTTCCTATCAATGATTCTGGCCAATGATGATAGTCGTGATGTGGATAGTAGTATTGCTAGCAGTGATGGATAGCATACTTCATTTATTTGTAAATCCAACAGATTTGCTTATACTAGCAGTGATGCATAATATAGATACTATTGCTTGTCATTTCTTTGATAATAGCAGATCCACAGCAAGAAAAGATATGTTAAGAAAAGACTTATCGGTGCAATTGTAGGTTTGTCTCCACTCGTTGGAATGTGGGCATTGGTGATCTACAACTTGTTTTGCCAGAAGGAGAAGGAGCGAAGAGAAGAGAAGAGAAGAGAAGAGAGAAAGAGTGTGGGAGGGAGAAGAAGAATCTTGCCTCCTTCAAATAGGTGAGTTCCATCCAAACTAGTGTAGGAGAAGCAACTGACCGTGGCCGTAGGATGGAATGCAGACAATCTCGACCATTGAGGTAGTATTAAATGTACTTGGAGGTTTTAAAATTTCCCACCAAAACAATAGAGGGCCATATGGCTTGTAAAGCAATGCACACCAAATGGAGTAAAGTAACATGGGTTACCATTCATAATATATATATATATATATATATATATATATATATATATATATTATATATATATTATATATATATAATATATATATATATATATATATATATATATTATAATATATATATATTATATATATATATATATAGAGAGAGAGAGAGAGAGAGAGAGAGAGAGCCTATTTGGGTGAGCTTGCTCAAGCTTATCAACATTTGGAAGGTTCTAGATCTATTCTAGACAATAGACTTCAATGCACCTAAATCAACCAATAGGAATTAGGTCCATATGCAATCTTATCAACATGCCTAACTTGCTAGAAATAATAAATCAACTATTCTTAGACCTTATTGACAATATATAGTTATCTCTAAGTTTAAAATGCATATTGGCCAAAATTGCCATTTTAATTAGACATAAAAAAACTCAACTAGTTGACAATTTCACAATCATGACAGTCCTTGCACATTTAACTTTGAATGCATATATACATGTTGAACTAATATTTTAGATATAGATTTTTCTCCTGATGATGTTTTGAGATCCATAATTCTAGCCTTTCAGTAAGATCAAAATGATAGTTTTGTCTTCTTGCTTTTTCATTGAAGAGAAGCACACAGTCGACTGAGGAGCACGGTTTTCTTGATGGCACCATTTGTTATGTGTAGAAAGCTAGCTTGTTGAGAATCTGTGTAAACAAAATTTTGAACATTGAGCTTTTTGGCGCTATGGGTTAACTCTAGTTAACTAGTAAACCATGATTTGACAAGGTATTCTCATTAAAGTTGTCTCAATTTACTCATTGTAACTCTGCATAGCCTTCTGACACATCCATTTTGAATTTGGTTCGGTCCCTTTGGGCAGTGGTGAGTTGGAAGGAAGGGCCTCAACATCCAATAGGATTTCCACATGCTGCTCGACGAAACGTTTATTTATTAAAACAACTTTTTATTTCTTTTAATTTGTGACAAGCTACGTAACGTAGAAGCCTGATACCAGTGGTTCTATTTGTCCACATGGCAACACAAATGAGAAAAAAAAAAGGGCCTTCTTTTAGAAAGGCCCTCTTCAGGCCCATATTTTCTCTAATGCATTAATTTTGGCTCTGCATGGAGCTCGAGTTCTAATCAACAATATCTAAGCTTTATTAAGTGCAATAATCATGAAAGTATGTACTTATGATGAGGATCAATGAGGTCCAACCTTATGATGACACTAGAGA